>JAVKLA010000090.1:42259465-42273598 GCA_034782735.1 Sagittarius serpentarius
CGTTCGCCCCCCCCCCCCCCCCCCCAACTGGCTCCCACCCCACCCAAGAGCCTTTGTCTTTCCAAGATCAGCCTTTCATTTGGGGCAATCTCAGCTATTTTGTGATTTCTCCTCCTCCTCCTCTTTCTGAGCTGGCACTTACTGTTCTGCATTGATGCACAAGGCTGGGGACTGTCCCTTGATGCCGCTCGCTCTCCCTTGCAGGGAAGCAGAGGGGCCGCTGCGCCAAGGCTCTGAAGGGCATGTGTGACCCCGTGAGTGTGATAAAGATCAGTGACGACAGCAGCACCGACTCCGACATGGGGCTCGACAGTGACTTCAACTCCTCCCCGGAGTCTGTGTTTGAGACGGATGATGTAATTTTCGTTGAGCACACCTACAATGGCTTTGCAGCTGAGGACAGAAGTAAGCAGAGCAGCAGCACGGGGTTAGCTGCTTCCTTGCTGGGGGAAACTGGGAGCTGGAGTCACTTCATTTTAGTGCATGGCACCCAGTGCACGGGTGCACAGCTGGAGACAGCCACCCACCCCAGTGCCCTGCAAGCACAGACAGCGGCAGATCAGATGTGACCCTTCTGGGGGGGTTCTGGCTAAGGGGATTGCAGAGTCAATGAGCTGATGTGAGGAGACTTTCTTGCTGTATTCTTGGAAAGGTGAAGCTCCTTCTGTGCTTGGGACAGCTTTACAATCTTGGCTAGATTTTATCCTGTGATAGTCAAACTTGGGCTTGTGAGGTTGATTCGCATTAACCTGCTGTGGTCAGTGAGCAGGAAGAATTTGCCCTGCGTGGTCCTTCCCCCACAAAAACATGGGGAAGCACAGAGGGAATTTAGTGCATGCTCAGCAGCATTTATTGCAAGTCAAGGCTGTCTTTGCCTGCTCACCAGATAGTGCCCCCGGAAGCCCTCTGGAAACCCCCCCCCCCCTTTTTTTTTTCCAATTTGCAATTACCAGGTGACTCTCAACTTTTGTATTTTACGTTGCAGGTAACTTTCACATGCTGCCTTCCCAGAAAGAGATGCATAGCCTGAGAGAGCTAGAACATGTGGAAAAGATGAAGCAGGACCTCCTAGCAAAAGTAAAAGCACTGGGCAAAGAGCTACCTCTCAATACCTTGGATGAACTGATCAATCACTTTGGGGGCCCGGAGCATGTGGCTGAGGTACTCCTCACAATCAAGAGTAAATTTTGATGGCACTGGGTGACAGGAAAAGGAGGTTCCTCTCCTTCCTTGCAATCTGAAAAGCTGTTGAGAATTGACTTTCTAAATTGACTTGCTGCACTGTGCACGTCTCTCCCCTCTGCTAACAGCCTCTCTCTCTCTCCTGCGTGGTGTGTGTAGATGACGGGGCGGAAGGGCCGGGTCGTTTGCAGACCGGATGGCTCCGTCATGTTCGAGTCTCGTGCAGAGCAAGGCCTCTCTATAGACCACGTCAACCTGAAGGAGAAGGAGCGTTTTATGAAAGGGGAAAAGGTGAGTCAGGTTCGAGCTAAGGAAACTTCCAAACATCTGCATGGGAGGGAGTACATTGACAGGGGAAGGAAAGGGAGGGTGCCTTTGCATGCTTGTGTCTTGCCAGCCTCAGGCCAACAAGGCTCTGCAGCTTTCTGTCTGTTTGACCTGCTGGAAAGTGACAAGGAGTCCTGGGTCCCTTCATGGGCTGGGGCTACTGTTGTGCTTTGGGCTGTTTCTTGAAGCAGTTTTGCAGATGTCAAGGAACGTCGCTTTCCTTTCTCACTTGTTGTCTCTCTCCCTTAGCTTGTAGCAATAATCTCCGAGGCCTCCAGCTCAGGTATCTCTCTCCAAGCAGACAGACGGGTGAAAAACCAGAAGCGCCGGGTCCACATGACGCTGGAGTTGCCCTGGAGTGCAGACCGGGCCATACAGCAGTTTGGTGAGGGCTGTGTGTTCTTGGCCACTGTCCCCTTCCCCTCAGTGTGGTTCAGACCATGAAGCCTTGGGCAGCCCTGGGAAGGAAAGGTGTGCGCAGCCACTTGAGCCAGGCCGTTGCTGCTGCCAGGGCAGGTGTATTTAGCTTTCTGAGATACATCACCTTGCAGAGCACAGTGCTCCTGTGTTTTGCCAGGATGTAAGTGCAGACACAACGCAGTTGTGACTGATCTTGTGGGGAAGGTTTGTGTTGACTTCAGGAGTGATTTGCAGTGTGGGAAGGGGGAACCCTCCTGTACGTGTTAGCAGTGTGTCCTCATGAAACATGCTGGGAGTGCCTGTGGATTTCTGTTCCACCCTGGGGAGGCTCTGTAGGATGGGGAGGGACAGTTCCTCAATACATGAGCACAAAAGAAATGTGCATCCTAGCTCAAACTGGGGAGTCACTTCTCAACCCCAGAGGGTCAGGGCTATAAACTCAACTCTACCAAGGTCTCAGCAGCACCAGGGTGATGAATGCGACTGTGCCTCTGTCCTTTTCCCTCCTTTGAAAACCAGCCATGACATGGAAAGTTGTTTTGGTGCTCTAACCTCTGCTCAGCTTCCCTTCCCATACCAGTCAGGCTGTACCAACCTCTGCTTTTACCTCCGTTCTCATGTCCCTGTAGGTCGAACACACCGATCAAACCAGGTTTCTGCTCCTGAGTACGTCTTCCTTATCTCTGAGCTGGCAGGGGAAAGGAGGTTTGCATCCATCGTGGCAAAACGTCTGGAGAGCCTAGTAAGTGCCCTGCAGCAAAGAGATTAACGTGTCAGCTCCAGTTCTCTCTGAAGAGCTTCCATTGGTCTTCCCACTGGCACGGCCAGTGTAACTAGTACGGGGGATTGCATCACCCCAACTGAAGGCATTGCAGTTGTGGAATACAGAAGGCTTTTAGCGTCTGGGGTTTGGGAAAGGAAGTGGAGAGTACGTAACCGAGGCATCAGGAGGAATTTCAGGGAAGCAGAACCCAATTCCAGATGGTGGAATTCCCCCACTGTTACAGGAGCGTACGCCCATCTGTTTCCAGAAAGCTGATGAAATAATTAATGGAATAATGAATTTGTCTCTGTTTCATTTTTCTTCACTTCTGATAAATCCCCAAATACTTTGGTGAAGTCTGAATATTCCAGAGGAACACCGCCTCCCCACAGCACGTTCTTGCCCTGGCATCTTCTGAGACCTGACTTTGGCCATCCTTCTCTGGTGTTTTGCAACAGATAAAGTAACAACTTTTTGTTTGATCTGTCTTCCTAGGGTGCCTTAACTCACGGAGACCGCCGGGCCACTGAATCCCGAGACCTCAGCAAGTACAACTTTGAGAATAAGGTAACTTGGGGCTGTTCTTGGGCTAGCTCAGCCAAGGAGGTGTTGAAGTAGTTGGCAACTGCCTTCAGTGGGAGCCAGAGCCGGGAAGATCGTTGCTGGCATCTACAGGCAGGATCCAGCCTAGCAGCATCAGCGCCCAGCTCCCCGCCTGTAGCCCCATGTCCAGCACACAGAACTGAGTTAATGATCAGCGTTGTCCATCTGAGCACCACACTGGCGGGAGGATTGTGCTCCCACGAGGGAGCTGGGAAGGGCACTTGGGTCTCTGCTCCCAAGCTGGTGCCAGCACCGGGGTGCAGACCTGCAGGTTCCTGTACTCTGGTCCCCTTGGGATAGAGGAGGCCTCTGACACGGGGATTCCCCCTCGGCACAGCCACCAGGTCGGTGGCCTTCCTGGAGGCGATGGCTTTCTCTGCAGTGCCAGCAGAAGTGTTGTGACACACTCAGGCCACTGCTGGGCTGCCAGTGTAGGTTCTTCCTGCGCATGACTCTTGTCTCCTTTCACAGTACGGGGCTAAAGCACTAGATAGAGTTCTCTCCACTATCCTCAACCACACGGAGAACAGAGTTCCTGTGCCCAAGAGCTATGACAGAGGGGAGGCTGCGTTTTTCCATGGTAAGAACATTACCAGCTCTGGGGTTTCTGCTGCGTCTTGCTGGCCAGGTTGGTCTCAGGTTTGGGATGCCTGAAGAACCGAGCAGAAGGTCAGAGAGAGGGAACAGTACCACTGGCTTAGCAGCTCACTAGTGAGCGGGGCAACTGGCCGCTCAGATGCCTGTCAGCCTACCAGGCATGGGGTGGGGGGAAAGTCTGGGAGAGACTTAGCTGCAAAATAATGGGCACAGCTGGAGGGGAAGCAGCCTTTGCAGGACTGCTGAGGGGAGGCTTGACCCTAAAATGCACAAGCTGTCTTCTGCCATTCCAGAAATGAAGCAAGGTCTCATCTCTGTGGGGATCTGCTGCAATCAGATGAAGTATGGCACCGTCTCAGTGGAGAAGGGTATGTGTCAAGCTTTTCCTGCCCAAAGTAGGGGAGAAACGGAAGAGGCTGTGGTGTTATGGCCCACCTGGTCCCTCTGCATGGGAGCACAGCCTCGAGGGGTTTGCTGTGCAGCTGGGGCAGGGTGCTTGCTTTGAGGGGGAGGTCCTGTGGGGATTAGCCGGCACTGCAGATGACATTTCCCTGCAGCAGCCTGGCAGCTGACCATAGCCTGGAGGAACAGCCCTTGGGCTGCTCTCTTGTGCCTTAGTGCTGTGCTGCTGTTGGGAAGGGACGTTGGGTGGCTCTCTTCGGGAGCGTGCTGTTGGGTTCCATGCCCAGCTGTGCCATGTTCCCTGACCCACCACACTCTTGCAGACTGCTCCATCACCAAGTTCCTGAACCGCATCCTGGGTCTGGAGGTGGACAAGCAGAACATGCTCTTCCAGTATTTCTCTGACACCTTTGACTATCTGATTGAAAAGGACAAGAAGGAGGGCAAATATGACATGGGCATCCTAGGTATGGAGAAAGGGAGGTGGCCAGACCTCTCCCTACTGCACCCCTGAGGTTCCCTGTTCCTCCCTGTGCTGACTGACGGCGGTTCCATGGCCACAGCCATCTCGGGCACTGCGGTATCCCCACACAGCACAGATCTTGAGAATCTTGCAGGGAGAGAAGGTGGTTCGGGAAGATGTACCTTAGAGCAGTATTTTTTCCTTCTACAGATTTAGCCCCAGGAGTGGATGAGATCTACGAGGAGAGCAAGGAGGTCTTCCTGACCCCTGGGCACCCTCAGGATGGGCAGGTCGTGTTTTATAAGGTAGGCAGCCTGCACAGTTATCTCTGCAGTCCAGCCTTCTCCAGTGCTTCCCAGTCTGGGGCTGTGAGCTACTGGGTCCCTTCCCCTGTCCCGTGGCTTTGTGACATGTTTGTGTCACATCTGCCTTGGTCCTGAGCAGGTGACTGGTGCTGGGAGTTACACAGAGGAGGCAAGGAGAGGCTCTGTCCTGCCCTGGGGGCTCGGGGATGCCATACCCCGGGGGCACAGTCTGGCAGTGCCTGTTTCTAGGCTGCAGCAGCACCAAGTTTATGTTGAGGGTGGGGTTTGTGAAACAGACACTGATGCACTTGTCCTGCGCTCTGAAGTTAGAGAATCCCTCTGTTTGTCCCTGTTTAGATCAGTGTCGACAGAGGCTTAAAATGGGAGGAAGCTTATGAAAAGTCACTCAAACTGACAGGATCCTTTGATGGGTTCTACCTCTCCTACAAGGTAGGTCCCTGGGCTCTGCCCGGGTGGCACCTCAGCTTGGAGGATGACTCCACTGGCAGAAGGTCTGCCACGGCTGTAAGAGGTCTATGTCTGACCTCTTGCTGGGGCTGGGAGATGCCTTCAAGAACCTCCATCCTGGAAGGAAAGGGGTTGGTTTAGAGAAATATGGGCTTGGGGAGAGAGGCTATGACTGTAACCATCAGCTCTACCCTGACAGATGCGAGGCTGCAAACACACCTGTCTGCTGGCAGAGCAGAGCCGCGGGAAGAACTTCATCCTCTACAAGCCAAATATTGGGAAGCAAAGCCAGCCTGAGAGCCTGGACAGTCTGCAGAAGAAGTACCGGCGGGTGGGTGGGAGCTGCAGCCTTTCAGTGTGGGGCGAGGGAAAAACCTCTTTCTCTGGGCAGGGGTGGCTTTGAAAGGACATTTGCTGTAACCTCTTCACAGCTCCTTGTAGCCCTGTAGTGGATTGGGTGGAGATAGTGGTAGCACCGGGGTGTCCTGACCCCCAGCTCTGGATTTCAAGTCTCAGCTGCATGTTGGACAGTGGAAAATCTCTAATGCTGTGTGTTTCATCTGCAGGTGCTGCCTGAGGAAGCCAAAGAGCACTGGGAGAGCAGTTACCACTTCTCCTTGAAGAAGTGTAACCATGCCGTCTGGTAAGGCACCTGCAGCCCTGACCTGTCCTGCCCCCTCCCCAAGGCAGAGCTGGTGTTGGGGAGAGGGTCCCTGGCGGCGGCAGTGGGGAAGGGCCATGCCAGGGAGGCTGCGGGTGTGGGATCCTGCTCTGCCGTGGGAGCTTGTGCTGATTCAGGTGGTTTTCTCCCGTTTGAACTAAAGGAACAGGAGCTGCAAGCTGATCCAGGAGGGGAAGGAGTGCTACCAGGGCATGCGCCTGCGTCACTACTACATGCTGTGCGGGGCCCTGCTGCGGGTCTGGAGCAAGATCGCCAGCATCATGGCAGACATCACCAACACCAGCTACCTGCAGATCGTCCGCCTCAAGACCAAGGAGAAGAAGAAACAAGTCGGTGGGTGAAGTGCTGGGAAGGGGAAGGGGAGCAAGACATTTTAGGAGAAGGAAGAGGGGGTCCAGCTGCACACTGCCAAAGTTCCCTTTCTAAAACAGGACGTGTTCCAGCTTGGAAGCGCCCACTGCTTAGGTGACCCCATGGGAAGGAGTGGAGCTGGGGCTACCCTGACGTGTGTTTGGGCACCGGGCAGAGGGTGTGAGCCAGGCCTGAGCTGTCCCCTCCGTGCCCATGTGAAAGCGGTGCTGTTGCTGCCTGCTATGAGCCTGCCGCGGAGCTGCCTTTGCTCCGGTTGCAGTCCCGCCTCCCGCAGGCTCTGCAGCCCGGCCAAGAGGTGAAGCAGGCTGGGAGTGTGCTTGATAAATGGGCCCCAGTGCTGCCGCCCACCCCTCTGTCCCCACAGTGCCCCGTCCCTTCCCAAAGTGCTTTGGGGACTGATGCACGTTCCTCCCCTAGGGATAAAGATCCCAGAGAGCTGTGTCCGTAAGGTGCTGGAGGAGCTGAAGCAGATGGATGAGAACGTGAAGCGAAAGCACAACCAACTCCTCCAGGCCCAAGAGCAGAGCCTGCAGTTCTCCCTGCCGCTGCCCATCCTGCCACAGCCCCTGGACCTCATGCAGACGGGGCCCGGGGTCCCCCTGCCCAGGCACTCCCTGCGCCAGGATGAGATCCTGGACTTGACCTACAGCCCTCCCAGCAGCAGCATTCCTGACGTGGTGAGGAACCCAGAGCCCAGTGTGTTGTGCTTCCCCTCAGAGCCTGTTCTCCAGCCACACCAGCAGCACGGATTACCCTTTGGCTTCAGCCACCCTTCTGCCTTCAAGAGCCCGGCCCCTGTCCTGGAGGGGAACGTGCCTCTGAGCTCCTCGCTGCATGAACACCTGCCTCTGCCTCACCCAGGACCCTTGCAGACGCTGCAGCAGCAGCAGGAAGATTTTGTCCAACAGGATGGGAATATCAATTTCAGAGAGATCCTGGAGGACATGCTAAGGACGTTAAATGGGGGCCCCCAGGAGAACATGCTCCCCCAGGAGCGCCAGAGCGTGATCCAGTTCAGTGGGCCTTTCCCAGACTTCTGAAAGCTCCTGGGCATGCCAGGCGATGCTCGGCTGCTGTGGATCCATATCCTTTGGTGCAGAGGTGAGAGCTGGGGAGCCCCGGCTTTTCTACTGGTTTGGACTGACCCTTTTCTGTTTCTGAGGGAAGAAAAAAAAAAACAAAAAACCTATAGTTCCTTAAAGCAAAGTTTATTTATATATAATATACAGTCAGGCATGTATAGATTTGTATATAACATGCGCTTGGGGGGAGTCGAGTGCTGCCAAGTTCAGCTGATCTGGACTGATGATCTCTGCTGTGTTCAACTCCTGCTCAAAGGTCAGTGCCCGTGTAGGACTGAGGAGAGACGCCTTCTCCTCTGTGCCCATCCCCCTGCAGACTACTGAGTTTCCGAGCTGGGTCGTGCCTTCCCCAGCCCTCCAGCCCAGAGCTCTGCGGCCGCTGCCCCCTGAGCTGGGCAGGGGCATGTCTGGTCTCCAGAACAACGCACTGACCAGAGCACTGGTCTGTTACTGAAGGGTGAGAGCCCAGTTCCCCCGAGAGCTGGCTGACCAAACTGTATCTGAATCGGCTGCTGCCAGCTTTCCTCTTGGGCTGCCCCAGCCCTGCTGTGGACCTTGAGGCTGCTCTGGAGGGCTGGGTGTGAAGGCAGGGGTGAAGGGGAAGGGAATGCTGTCCCAGAGGAGCTGGGAGCCACTGAGCTCAAGTGTCTCCCTGTGCAGAGCTGAGCAGGCGTAGCTGAGAGAAGCAAAACCAACTGTGCCTGCTCTGTCCTCCCCGGGAAGGGACGCTGACACCTCTGGGGCTGCCTGAGCTCCACAGGAGAGGGCAGGAGCTGGCTGCACCCGCGCCTCGTTTGTCAGTATGGTGGCAGAGCTTGTGAGTGTGACAGAGCTCAGCCACACCGGGACCACGGTGGGATTCCCCGCAGCAAAAGGGCCACATGTCCCATCAGTCTGTCCTGCACTTTAGCCTTGCAAGGTCGCTGTGGCTGGCTGTGCTTTGTCCAACTTCTTTGTACTGCATGGTGGCCTTTCACCTGGCTGTCTTGCCGCTCCTGTTCCGTAGGGCTTGTCCTTGGCTGGGCCACGGACACAGGCCTGGGTGTCTGCGTCTGGATCCCCAGCCCTGCCCACTGCTGACCTTGGTGAGAGCTGCTCCCAGGCCCCAGAAGGGAAGAGTTCCCTGGTGAGCACCGAGGATGTGCAGTATCGCTGCTCGTGCTGGAAATTCAACCTCCAATACCAAAGAGCAAAGGTCTGCTTTGCAAAGCACTGCCCCAGACAACCCATTGCCCCTCGGCCGGGAGCGGCTGGGCAAGCTGCCTTCTCCCCAGGACAGAGGTAGCCTCCAGCCACTTCTGCCACCGTCCCTGTTGCAGCAGCATCTCGCCTCGGCAGGTCCCGGGGAAACTGTCTTTTGTTTTCTTTCTTTAATCTAAGGAGTCTGGCAGGAAGCTGCCTGCTGGCAGGAATGCTCCAGGCCTGGCAGCTCCTCCGCAAGCCTCCTCTCTGCTCTGTTGCTTTTCTCTGCCTTGAGTCATCGAGGTATTTCCTAGAAGTGGCACCAGGATGTTTTATGGGGAAGGATGAAAGACCTTCCCTGGTTGGCCCGGCCCTTCCTCAGAGAGGAGCTGGGGGAGGAGGTCCAGTGGGGAGAGGCCTCTGCTGGGGTTCCCCATGCCCTGACAGGTCAGTCTTGAGGGGGCTGGAGAGTCCCCTCCTCCAGGCAGAGAGCCTTGACCCCTGCCATGTCCCCCCAGGGCTCAGGGTCTGGCTGAGCACCCTGTTTGCTGTCGGGAAGTGCTTTGGGTCAGTGTCCGCAGTGTTTGTGTTCCTGCTTAGGCGGGAGCTGCCTTCCCTGACACATTAAGACCATGGACCTGCCCTGCGTGATGCACATGTGGGCTCCTTTTTGAGGTTGCTCTGGTCCCTGCCCTTCGTTTCGGGGGCTTGTCCTTACCCCCCACCCTCCCCAGCTGGCATCTGCCTCCCACCAGCCCGCCTGGCCGGGGTCAGCCCTGCAGTCGGGGCGGCTCGGGGCTGCGTTTTACTGCATTCAAGGAAACCTCCTTACCTCAAAGTAAACACCAAAGACAGGGAGCCCCTGCGTGCCTCCGCCCCGGGGCCCTGCTGCTGCCCTGAGGGGTTTGTGCTTTTCCCCCAGCTTTGCTCATGGCAGCCACGCTCGCCTCTCGCCGCGGGGCCGCCCGGAGATCGCTGCTTTCTCCAGGTGCCGCAACAGCCTTTTCCTGGTCCTGAACAGAGCAAGGCTCTCCCCTTCCCCAGACCCTCCTCTATTTAAAATATGTCCCAGTCCACACCACTCGTGGAGAGGCCTTGGCTTCGCCCGTGTCCTGGTTCGTTCGCTCAGCGCTTGCTGAGTTCTCAGTGAGGAGAGAAAAGGACGCCAGGAAAACCCATTTCAGAGAGGCTTAAACTCAGGAATAACGAGGAGGAATTCTCCCGCTAGGCACCCTCCGCCAGCCACTTCTCCGCCGTCACCCGGAGCCTTACCTGCTGGCTTTGACGTTAATTTTAAAATATATGCAATTCTCCCTCCCTGATCTCTGGAAAGACAGAGAGCACCTTCAAGGAAGCCCTTCTCTGCCCCAATCCTGTGTTTTTGTCAGGGTTAATAATATGTAACGATATCTTTTAACTAAATTATTATGCAGTTGTCCTACTGATTGTATGTATTTTTAAATGAGTCCCTTTTTTTTCTTCCCTTACACCTTTTTGTTAGCACTTTTTAATCCGCTTGTTGTTTGCCTTTGTTTTTCTATGTGTATTTATAATTAATTGAGATGTATATATATGTAAAGAGATTTTTTTAGAATATGTGCCTTTGACTAATAATTCCTGAATTTTCTACTTGCCTCAGAAGGATAATTTTTCATTCTGCTCAGTAAAAATGGAAAGGAAGCCACATACAAGATTTCTGTAAGTCCCAGCTCTCTGTCTGTCTGTCCGTCTGTCCAGAGGTGTACACCTGCCCCAGGATCCCATCTGGGACTCGGATCAGGACAGGGAATCCGAGGGCCAGGGTCCTGCCAGCAGCTGGAGTTTATCTCCAGTGTCACCAGCTCGGTGGCAGTTGAGGAATGCTGTCCCGAGCCACCCCCTTCTCCGGGGGCGTGCAGAGGAGGATCTTCCCTGGAGCCAGCCCGGGGAATGGCCTTCGATGAGGCTGCTCCCTCCCAGCTTTGCTGGGAAAAACACAGATGAAGGAGCCATTGTTCAGGCGTGTTCCTCCAGCACGAGCTGTTGCTGCTGCGGCGCCGGGACATCTCGCCCAGGCACTGTCGGCCCTGCTCTGTCCCTGCGGGAGGTGGGACAGGGGTGAGCCACGGAGGATCGTAGCGGAGGGAGCAATTCCTACCTCGCCTTGCGCAACCGCGGCTGGGCATTGCGGCGCTGCCGACAGAGGTCACGGCGAGACCGAGTGGGGCTTGCGGGGCAGCTCCCGAAACCAGCCGGCCTACCCCGGGGGGGTGGTGAGCAGTCAGGCAGGCTGGAGCAGGATCCTCCTGGCATCCTTGACGTGCTGGGCTGCAGCCACGGGGCGGTGGGAGGGGGGACCCCAGCAAGGACCATGGGGCTCTTCCCCACTCCACCCTTGGCCCCGCATTGAGGACAGGGCTCCTGGGGTGGTTGGGGGTTGTGGCTGTTAAGGGGAGCCCCAGCACCTCCCCCAGACGCTGGGGAAAAGAGGTGATTGTGGCTGTTAAGGGGAGCCCCAGCACCTCCCCCAGACGCTGGGGAAAAGAGGTGAAGCAGGAGTCCTGCACAGCAAAACACCTCTAAAATGCGAGCTCTGCCTGCCCCCGGGCCACACTGGCCCCTCCGGGGGCTTGGCCAGACAAAGCTGCGCCTTTGCAAGCACCAGCAAGAGGATGGATGCACCCGTGGGACTGGACGGTGTGGTCAGACACGTGAGGTATTTCACCATGTCCCAAAACAACTCGGTTTTGTTTTGCAGTAATTGCTTGCGCCACTGCTGGAACTGTCCCCTTTGCTGCCGGGCCAGGGCGGGTATCGGGGCCAGGGGTGCGCTGCTCAGCGGACACTTTTGCCTGTATGCTGCCAGCCTTCAGCTGGGATCAGAGAAAAACAACCCAGTTGCCTCATCGGGGCAGATGCCTTTTGGTTTAGGGTGAGGAAGGATCCAAGCTGCAGTCCCAGAGGGGACACACGCCTTCCCCCTGCTCTTTCTTTTTCCGTAGGAGCCCCTCGGGAGCACCGGCTCACCCAGGATTTGTGTGCAATTCCCCCCTCAGCACTAAGGAGGATTATCCCTGCCGAGCTCAGGAGTTGCATAAGGTCTTGGCTCCCCTGCAAACTCCAGGTTCTCACTGGGAGCAGCGCAGCAGATCCAGCCCCATCCACTACTCAATTCCACACGCAGACGCAACTGGTCATTTCTAGTATGTTTATTGCAAGGGGACACCAAATCCTGCCCTATGCCCATAGAAAAGGGCTGCCCAGCAGCGGCTGCTGGTCCCCTGAAGCCTTCTTCCAGCAGGTGCACGCCAGATAGTCAAGTCTGCCTCACCAGCAAGCTGGCTTGAAGACAGACCGTCATTGGGGCTGGAGGAGAAGACTCCCCAGGCAGCAGGAGGGCCGGTGCTGGGGCGAAGGGACAGCGCAGGGGCGAGGTGAGCAGGTCTACAGGTAGGCAGGCAGGTCCTTCTCAATCACCTGAAGGGATGCGTTGTGCTATGAGAACCTCGCTGGCCGAAAAACGTGCCCTAAACCCCCTCTGTCCCACCCCCAAGGGACTGCTTGGAACCACCTACCCACCCTGTGCTGGGCACCCACTTTCCCTGGTGCCACAGCCAACGCCCCCAGGGCACAGGGGTGCTTTTTCTCCTCACCCCCACCCAAAAGAGGGAGAGAGTCGAGACACGGCAGCAGAGCCTGCCCTGGAGCAGTGTTCAGCCCCAGCACTGCCATGTTCCACTGCCAAGCTGCTGACATTGTTGCCCCTCCCCTCCTCCTGTGGGTCGGGCAGAGCTGTAGCACCAGCCGTGCCGGCAGCACACTTACGTAGGGATCCTCCATTGGACTGTACCTCTTCACCACTTGGCCCTCCCGGTTAATGAGGAACTGTGGAAGTGAAGCAGCACCCAGGTGAGAGAGTCCAGCTGTAACACGGGCTCCGCAGCCCTGTGAGAGCAGCCCAGGGAGCTGCTTATGGCGGGGTTGGGCTGCGGCCGATCCTGCCTGCGGAGCTGCAGCCCCTGGCAGACCTGCTCCCCCCCGCAGCTGGTTACTGCCTCTCAGGCACAGGGCTGGAGATAACCAGGCTAGGGGCTTGTAAGGGTCTCCAGGCACAGGGACCAGGACGGTGCAGGAGCCCCTCGGGACACCCCTATCCCGACATCCAGGGTAACCGCACGGAGCGGAGCCCTTGTGCGAGGATCCCTCCTCCCTGCAACGCCTCAGGGACTCCCCAGGGCCCCCCTGGAGAGCGAGGGTACAACCCAGGCAAGCCGGGGAGAAGGCGGCTGTATCCTACCTTAGTGAAGTTCCATTTTATTGCGCTAGGAGAGAAAAAAACAGGAGTGAGAGTGTGGCAGAAAAAAAAAAAAAAATAAAAAAAAAAAATCCCTTCTTGCTGTAGCCAGTCCAGCTGCTTGGATGGAGCAGCCCAGAGCCGCCCCCTCCCTGCCTGCTGCGGGGCTGGTGCTTTCCACAGCTCCCCCTTCCCACACTCACTTCCCCAGGGTGCCTCTGCCTTTGGGCTGGTCCTTCATCCACTTCCAGAGCGGGTGGGCATCGTCCCCATTGACATCGATCTTACTGTACATGTCGAACTTCACACCGTAATTTGCAGCAAATGCCTTAATCTGAGCGTTGTCCCCAGGCTCCTGAGGAAGGCAACAGAGGGAAGGGGCACTCCGAGTGCCCCGGGGGCCGCACTGGGAGCCCGGCCAGCCCAGGGCTGTCCTTGTACTCCCGGGAAGCCCTCCCCCCACTCCCCCACATACCTGTTTTCCAAACTGGTTGCAGGGAAAACCCAGGATGCGTAAACCCCTCTCAGCGTATCTGGCGTGCAAGTCAACAAGCTGAGTGTAGTTTACGGCGGTTTTTCCTCATTTTGAAGCCACGTTGGTGATGATGCAGACGTAGCCTCTGGAAAGGGCGTGAATCAACAGCCGTTCCCCCGGCAGGAGGGGGGCAAAGCGGGAAGGGGCCCGTAAACAAGGCCGCTCTTCCCGGGTTACGCAACAGATTGTCCCACTGCGGCTTAATCACCGCCCGGCGCCGCGCCGAGGCCCTTGGAGCCCCCTCCCCCGCCCCAGCGCTGCCCAGCCCAGCCCTTCCCTCCTACCGGTACTTCTCCAGGGAGACGTCGTTGCCATCGATGTCTCGGGCGTGGAAGTCATAGATGGCCTCGGCCGAGCGCCAGTCCTCCGCCTGGGCACACTGCGGGGGCAACGGGGGACGCCGTCAGCGGCGACAGCCGCCTCCCCCCCCCCCCGCCCCCGCCTCCCTCCCCGCGTCCCCTCCGGCCCGGGGGGGGT
>JAVKLA010000090.1:42274641-42298567 GCA_034782735.1 Sagittarius serpentarius
GCCCCGGGGCCCCCACCGGAGCGGTGAGGGGGGGTTCGCCTGACCCGAGGGTGCTCTCGGCAGCTCTGCCACGACCGGGGCTACCTGGTGACCCAAGACGAGCTAGACCAGACGCTGGAGGAGTTCAAGGCGCAGTTCGGTGAGAAGCCCAGCGAGGGCCGGCCCCGCCGCACGGACCTGACGGTGCTGGTGGCTCACAACGACGATCCCACCGACCAGATGTTCGTCTTCTTCCCGGGTGAGCGGAACCGGCTCCCGGGGCTGCGCCGCCGCTGCCTGGCGCGGGCAGGAGGGACGGCTTGGCTTGCTGGAGGGGTTAGCGGAATGAGGGAGGGCTGCGTGTAACCCTGGGGCCGGCTCCTTTCCCAGAGGAGCCCAAGGTTGGAATAAAGACGATCAAGATGTACTGCCAGAGGATGCAGGAGGAGAACATCACCAGAGCGCTGATCGTGGTACAGCAAGGCATGACCCCTTCGGCAAAGCAGGTACGAAGAACCGCGAAAGGAGGCCGCCTCCGAGGCGGCGGGTTGTTGCGGACCGTGGATGTTCTGCTTGTCTGTTTTTCAGTGCTGCTTTAGGCAAATAAAAGCCTAGAGTTTCCTTCCAGATAAAATCTTCCGCTAAAGCCTGTTGTGTCTTAATACAGGCTGTTGCTTAACATGCAAGTATATTTAACCAGAACAACTGGTTCTGGTTCCAGGAGAACAGCTGGGGGCCCACGGGTAGCCAGGAGGTGGGTGAGAGCACAGGGGATGTTTGCCAGCGGTCAGGAGATCTGTGCGCTCTTTGCCTGCGTAGCTGTATCTGTGTGAGCATGGGTGTAGTGATCCCAGGCCTGCAGCGACTGGTGTCTGCGCACAGGCAAGGCTCTCCCAGAGCAGCGCTGCCATCTGACAGAGCTTTCCCTTTCCAGTCCCTGGTAGATATGGCTCCCAAATACATCCTGGAGCAGTTCTTGCAGCAGGAGCTTCTGATCAACATCACAGAGCACGAGGTGAGCAGCGTCGGGCAGTGGAGCAAGGGCGGGATGATCAGTCTTTTGTGCTGAGCCGTGGCTGGGGCTGCTCCCTGCTCCCGGAGACCTTCTCCTGGTTGGAAGGCCGGGCTGAGTGACGCAGACATCATTTTCTTCCTGACAAACGTGTTGTTTCTCCCGCCACTGTGAGGAGCCAGTTGCTTTCTCTGGTTTTCTAATCTTACCTTCTCTCTCCCCTGTTGTTTACAGCTGGTCCCGGAGCACGTTGTCATGACAAAGGAAGAAGTAACTGAGCTACTGGCCAGATAGTATCCTTTGTTTGTTCCTTCCCTTCCTGCCTGGGTGTGATGCAGGCTTGCTCTGGGCTGCAAATGAATACATCCGTGTGCGATGGTTTATTATTTTGTCCTGTGAGCTGTGCTAACGAACGGGCACCTGGGGCAGCTGCGTGTTCTGCTGGGGGAGCTTCTCCTTGACTCCCTGCGCAGTAAGCTGAGAGAGAACCAGCTCCCGAGGATACAGGCCGGGGATCCTGTGGCCCGGTACTTCGGAATAAAGCGCGGTCAGGTAAGAGAGAAATAAGACTTGGGTAACGGTTTCCTGTGGGCGGGGCAAGGAGGGGAGATGCTCTACAGTATTTCAGAACTCTCGGAGGCAGGGAAGGCATCTCTTTCAAACGTAAAAGCTGTTGTAGGTGAGGTATGGATGTGCGTGAGCTGAGCAGGCTCCTAGCAAGGACGTGGCAGTCTTGGCTGCCTGCTGAGTCAGCTGGTGACAGCCGGCAGATGTGACACCAGCCCTGCGCTCCGTGGTCTCCCCCTCCCCTTGCACTGGGGGGTGCCACTTCCACCCTACGTGCCCAGCCGAAGCAGGGTGCTCAGCGCTGGCCGGCTCTGTGGCTGCCGAGTGCCGCAGCTTTACAGCCACGTCTGGGTCTGAGTGGGCGCCTGTGTCTGGCAGGGAAGCCCTGCATGGGGATTATAGAATCACAGAGCAGCTTGGGTTGGAAGGGACCATCCAAGGCCATCTAGTCCAACCCCCCTGCGGTGAGCAGGGACGCCTTCGACTCGCTCAGGTTGCTCAGAGCCCCGTCCAGCCTGGCCTTGGGCGTTTCCAGGGATGGGGCTTCTACCACCTCTCTGCGCAACCTGTAAGCTCGCCGCCAGCTTCTCTCCCTCATGGGTTGCTTCTGTCGGCCTTCTAGGTAGTGAAGATCATAAGACCGAGTGAGACTGCGGGCCGCTACATCACCTACAGGCTGGTGCAGTAATCTGGAGCTGTCGGGTAAGGCAGAGTACAAAACCCCCTGGCTAGCGGAGGGCTGTGGGCGGTGCCTTAGACCTACGCTGAGGCTGTCCGGGGTTGACTTGAAGTGAGCTGCCTCCAGGAAAAGATTATCTCAGAACTTTAAATTGTTTGTGGAGGGAACTGTCAGTGAGAGGACAGACCAGAGCAAGGCTTACCTGGTCGCGTGCATCAGTATCCACCACTCCGGACGTGCCTGTCGGTGTTCAGGGCGTTCAGTGGGGCTTGCCCTCGAGCGATCTGCTGAGGGAGGCGTGAGGTGATTCGCATCCCCAGTTCTCTTTCTTCCAGGTGTGGAAGAGTTGTGTGACACCTCCCGATCTTCCCATCCACCGGCAATTTACGGACACTCTGAGGTGTCTGCCTTTCCATAGACGGCCAAGAAAATGCTCTTTCTGTGTTGCCGCTATGCAGTTTGTGTTACTTGGCCTGATTGTTTTCCATTATGGACTTTGCTGTAACTCCTTAGCCTTCATTCAGGACTCAAGCCATGGAAGTCACCTGAAGCGTGCAGGGCGGAAGTGAGTGGGAAAAGGCCTTTGCTTTCCTATTTTATAGGATCTTATTTTTAATAAAGATTTGTATTCTCGCTGTTCCTCGCTGGTGTTGTATTTCTCAGCCTCTCCCTGGGATCTTCTCCCTCTAGACTCGGCGAGTTCCCGTATTTTTCATTCGGTTCAGAACGTCTTTCTGCTGAAGCTCTGATGGACTCTCCGTCACGGCCGAGCCGAGAGCTCACCCTGCAGAACTCGGATCCAGCTGTCGTGTGCCGTTCTGACGCTGCAGTTCAGACTTCCCTCGTTGCTTACCTTACCCGTTCTACCCTCTGGCCCTTGCTTTGGGACCGCGGCGTTCAGATACTGCAATGGAGAGTTGCTTATCGCCCCCCAGTCGCTTTCATTTTAATCTGTTCCAGGTCTCTGGAGGGTTTTTAAACTCCAGTTTAAAATACGTGGAGTACTTCCTCACAGTGCTTAGCCTCCTGCAGCCATGGACGTAGGGATCTGGAATACTGATCTCCAGGACAAACACGGGTTGGAACACACTGATTTTATTTATTTTTTTGGAAGCTTGTCAATCTGAACACAGCAAACCATGTAACGCAGCTTCATACAGGAGTACAGGCGTGTCATAACAACAAGCACGCTTTACTTTCCCCACGCTGAATTAATATACAAACAGAAGGACGCCTGTTCCCGTGTGAAGCTCAAGCGTAGCTTTTGTCCCTTCCCCCACTCGCATTCACCCGTCATCCATCCTCGCAAACACACGTGGTACCGCCCGTGGCAGCAAGAGAGGGCAGTCGGCCTCGTTCTCCTCGCTACCGTGGAAATGACCTGCTGGAAAAATCCAACCACCTTGTCGAAGAGCTGCGGAGCAGAATGTCTCACAGGTATCTCGAGCTCTTCTTTGGCTCAGTTACAAACCATTTAGCTGTAAATTAACTTGGGTTTTGTGTACCTTTGACCTGCTATGCTGAGATGCATTTCCGATGAGACTGGGAGAGCTCTGGCAACTCGCGCCCAGGCTCTCCCCTGTGCTGGAGACTGATCCTCGAAGGGGCCAAACATCTGGTTGGTCGCCCAGTTCTACAGCAACGAGGTGCGTACAAGCCCCCAAACGCCGCTCAGTGTATCTTCAGCCGGAACACGGCCCCCACTTCGCTCGCTCGCCTTCCTTGGCCGGCGATCTGCCTCTGCCTTCCTCCTCGCTGTCCCGTCGGGGTGGATGCTCTTCAGCCCTGCGGCGGTGAGGCCCGATGCGCGAGAAGAGCGAGCGAGCGACGATCCAGTGTCCAGCATCTCGCGGAGGAAGGGTCTGGCTAATTATTAAAAAACCGCTTCGGATCTGTGCAATTTCTTAGGCACCGTGGACTGTGAGTTGCTTGTGTGTGAGGTGCCGGCACAAGTCCTTGCGCATTTGTCCCCGGCCGGGAGCTCTTGGTCTTTGCTCGTCACGCGCTCTCCCGGGTTGAGGGTCTAGTGGCACTGTCAGCGGTGACGGCAGGAACGCAGCCCAGGTATGAGCAGGGTAATAGAAGGAAACAGCTTTTGGCTCTTTCTAAGCTAAAAATCTACTTGTTTCTCTATGCTTCAGTGCAGAAAAGTCTCGTAGCTTTAAAAAAAAAAATACTTTGGCTGGTCTTGTTCAACCCTTTAAGTTCCTTTGCCAGCAGAGGTAGTGGATTCACGTTGAAGGGTTCTCTCTTTACACAAAAAAAAAAAAAAAAAAAAAGCAAGCCTCTGACACCGGCAGGGGCTGTGACTCGCCTCAGGCCGCGGTGGTCCTGAGGAGGAGGAGGCATCTCCCCTCGGTGACCTGCTCTCTGCCCAGCTCCGTCTCGGCGCCAGCTGGAAGAGCAGAGGTGTAGTCCTGGACTTGCAGCTTAGATTTTTGGCGACCAAATGTCTATCAAAAAAAACCCAAACCCAAACCCCCTGAGAGATCCGGCAATGCTCAGGACCCTGCAGCCAGGAAAACCTGTCCCCTGAGCTTGCTCGCAGCCTGCGGGTTGCTTTTTGCGTGGCTCCTGCCAAGTACAAAAATGCCCATAAATACAAGCAGCAACGCAAGCCCTGTCAGCCGAGCCAGGAAAGGCACGGCGCTGGTTGAGTCCGGTGTTGCTTAGAAGTGCTGAGGCAGTAAATTTATTGCTGGGCTTTGGATGCCTGGTACAGTCAGTTATAAACGACAAATGCACCTTGCAGGGCCTGTCAAGCGGTGCAGGCACAGCCCTAAAGCCGAGGCCGGCTCTGCGCGAGACGGCGCGGGTCGCTTTTGCCCAGCTGTGCCGAACCCAGCACTCCTCTGGCCGTGCGCCCTTCCCGGCAAGCTGTTCACCAGGCCGGCAGAGCCAGCCCACGTGCACGGTGCTCGGCGTTGTCCGTCTGTCCGTGCGGTGCCCGTGCCTGGCTGCAGTGCCGTTCTCCCGCCCGCTGTTGGGGAACTCTCCCTGCTTCACCTCCTGGCAGCCTTGTCTCCCCTTCCAGCCGCAGCCAGCGAGGATGATCAGATCCTTTGACTCCCCGTGTCTCGATTTCTGCAGCAGAGGTGTGGGATTAAGGAACGCGGCAAAAATTAAGCCTGTGACCTGGCACGGACATGGCAAAGCCCTGGATTCCTTCCCAGTCCCAAACAACAAGCGAAGGGGCTGCCCTGCCCCAGCTCCTTCCCAAGAAACGTGCTTCATGGGCTGCCGGACCGAGCCGGGGCTCCCAGCAGTCGAGGCAGGCAGAGCCGATGTTCCCCGTCAGGAGCCGAGGGGCTCAGGGGTTTTGTGTGAAAGCTCCAGCCACGGAACAGCCAGGCCTTGTCTGCAGCTGACACACCAAACCCCCCGAGCTGCCCGCCGCTCCGCGCTGTCCCTCCCCACCCCTCAACATCGCAGCTTCCCGCGTCGCTACGCCTGGGTAGCGTCTGGATTTTGCCCCTTTGCCCCATCCCAGCGTCCGCGGTATTTTTGTTCGGTGGCTTAGATGAACCGGGGCTGCTCCTCGCTGCCTGGCTCGCGGCCGCCTTGGCACCTGGCTGCCAGATGCCGGCCAGCGGCAGGCGTGGATGTGTTGTTGGACTGGTTTGTGTTGTAGTCCGTGTCAGCAGTGGGGAGGCGGCTCTCGGGGTATTCTTCTGCATCGCTTTGCTCTTCTCCTGGGGGGCTGCAGCAGCGGGGAGCGGTGCCCTCCGCATCCGACTGGCCCATGCTGCAGCTCCGGCTCCGCTGTCCCTCGCTCCCATCATCGCAGAACTGAGCGTCGTCTGTGCTGGTCTCACTCCCCTGTTTCAGTAGGTGGGTTCGTGGGCCCCCGTCCCCAGTGGCCAGCAGCTCCCCGCTGTCCTCCAGCTCGGAGTCGGAATCAACGGAGCGGTCGCCAGACTCTGCGGGACAGAGGGAGCCCTGTGCTGCGCTCTCGCCCAGCACCACGGCATCCGCAGGAGCTTTGTTCGGCAAATTCGTGGTGTTCAGGACAGGGGAAGGGCTTTGCGTTACTGCCGCTGGTGACACGCCTCGTCCCTCCCGAGAGACCTGTGCCCACTGGGGAGGACCCACCGGGTGCCTTTCACTTACCCGCGAATGAGTCGGTGCTGTAATCCAAATTCCCCTTCTCCGAAGGCAGCTCTAGGTAGGGAACGCTGCCGGGAGGAGCTGCGGGCTGGGAGCCTGCGTCGGCCTGGAAGGAAGAGATGCAGTGGTGAGGGCATGGAGGAGAAGAAAATGTTCTCAATCACTGAGAAATGGTTCCAGAAAATGGAGAAATACCAACTTGTAGTCCTGATGTAAAGGTGTGTAGGCTCCACCCTCCCAGCCCCTGCCTCTGTCACCTACGGACACTGTTCCTTTGGGGCAGAAAATCACTCGCAAGTGGAGTGGGGATGCACACGGGGACGTGATGAAGCGAGACGAGTTTTGTAAGAGAAGGGCAACAGCGTTGGCCGGACCCGTACCACCGTGTGGCACAGCAGGGATGGGGAATGTCACTGCTGCAATCTGCAGGGCAGAGCACGAGGCTGGGGCACTGTTCAGGAGAGGGGTGGGGGCTGTTAGGGCTGCAGGAGGGTCTGCCCCAGCTGATCTGCTCCAGGTTGCAAGCACAAGCAGGCTGTCCTGGTCGGCTCCGCGTCCCCTAAGGGTCCTCCCTTCCCCAGAGACTCCTACCAGGTCAGAGGAGCCGGCTCCCTCCTCCTTGCTGTCTGCGGAGTATTTGCCGGTGTCGGCCAGCACCGTGGTCTCCTTGTTCTCAAAGATGGTCGAATAGAAGATGATGAGTGCCTCGATGATGCGGGCTTGGTGGGGATAATCAACCAGCGAGGACAAGGAAATAGTGGCGTCCGTGGGCCTTGGGCGCATCAGTGTCGGCCCAAAGACGATGCCCAGGTTGCTTGAGGTCATCTTGTTGTCCTGTTCCACTTCCACAATCCTGGGGAGGAGGAGGAGGAGGAGGAGGAACTCGTGAGAGCAAGCAGGGAGAAGGGACGGGTGGAGGGGCAGGACGCGCCCAGCCTGGCATGTCCAGGCTGGAGGAGATGCCGGGCTGGCGGCACGGGCGTCCCCTCCCGCGGCACACAGGGGCTGTGTGAGCGGCGGCGAAGCAGCTGCAGGCACAGATCCACCTCCCTGCTCCTGGGAAGGGCTGGGCTGTCCCCACGGCCAGCGTGGGTCCAGCGGGGAGGCTGCCCTTACCTTCCCACTCGAGGGAAGAAAGGGAAGGTGGCCCAGCACCCGTACGGGCTCTGGACCTGCCCTTCTCACCTCCTCAGGTGCTGCAGGAGGTACTGGAGCGTGGCCATGTTCTCCCAGGGAAGCTCCTTCAGCAGCTCCTTCAGCTTCAGCACCAGGTTCACCACCACCTTGTCCGTGTCGGCCCCTTTGTCCGCCAGCTCAGGGCCCCCCTTCCCGCTCTTGCCCTTGGCCTCGCCGCCCTGCAAGCTCTCCTTGGCCAGGCCCATCAGCTCGTTGTACAGGCGGAAGGGCATAATGGGCTCCGGCAGCTGCAGGCAAGAACAGGGGAGATGGGTGCTGGAGAGCCGTGCCTCGCCCCCCCCGCCCCAGCCCCGAGACCTAGACCTGCCCAGCGCTGTTGAGCCGAGGAAACCCGGGGCCTTTCTACAGCAAGGAAACGTGCCCGCCGCTTGCCAGGCCTGCTACCCAGAAGGTAACGTTTATTTATCCATCGCCCGAAGCACATCAATCCAGCCTCCTTTGTCCCAGCCTATTAGTACCGGTGAAGTTCAAGCAAAAAGCAGCGTTTGATCAACCCGTGGGTGCTCTCAGCCGGATAGGTCCCTCCGGCTCAAGGTTAAGGGATTCTCCTTTTCCCCTAGAAAAGCCCCGGCCCCGGGTGGGCACCGGGGCAGGTTCCCCCGCAGACAGGAGGTGGTTGGAAAGAGGAGAGGACTGGGTTGTTCCGGGGCGGAGAAGGCAGGATGCAATCGGCATAGCCTGCGGCAAAGGTGAGGCTGTGGTTAGGTGGAAACCCGTGCTTTGAAGTTTGTATAAAGCAGCCAGAGCAGCAGGTTAACTAATTGGTGGTTTTGCATGGCTGGCAATGCTTTCAGAGTAGCTCAAGCAGATGTTTTTGGGGACAGGCTGCCTCTCACAGCAGAGCAGGTTCCCTCCAGTCCAGCACTTTACAGAGGGACTTTAAACCCATTTCTCTGCAGCGAGACGCTGGATCGTGCCTCAGGACTGATTTCTTCCTCTCTTTCCACTCTGCTTTTCCCTGGAGAAACCCCGGGGACAATTCAGAGCCTTTGTCTCCTCTCTGCGCAGGGAACCCCGGGAGAAACCTCCCCCCCGGAGCTGAGCCCTGAGCCCGACTCCCAAGCTAACACACAGGAGCCCTTCTGCCGGAGTTACACCAGCCCCCCGAGAAAGGCAGCAGTGAAGAGTTAAGCAGCAAGGCTGCAGTGTGAAGGGGAAGCTGCTTCCTCTCCTTCTGCCCTGTGGTGACTCACTGGAGGATGTGGGTGACGCTGTTTGGGTAAGGGTGGCTGCTGGGGGCAGAGGGTGGCTGGGGCAGAGCTGCCGTGGGCGGCAGGGCGAGCCGAGGGGCACAGCCCCTGCTCGGGGAGACGTGAGCTCAGCCCCGGCGCTGGCGCGGGGAGGGACCTTCGCTGGATCGCTTCCCTTTTCGTGTACCTGGTTCCCCAACTGCAAAGGGGAGGGAGGATTTGGTGCTTCTGCACGTTGTTTTTCTGCGGCTAGGAAGGCCGCTGCTGCAGCGGCGGAGGAGCCCCGGCGAAGCGATGGCGGGTGAGTTGTGCGAGGGCTCGCCGAGAGCAGGAAACCCGCAGTCAGCTCGGAGGAGGCGCAGGGTGCGCGCTCGTCCCCGCTCGTGTTCGTGGTCCCACCTCCACCACCGCTCCACTCCCAGCTGGGAGGGACCCCTCCCACCACCCACAGTCGTACACAGTATTAAGCCCATTTTGTGCAGAATTACTCCTGCCAGAGACAACTCGGTGAGGCCAGGCTTGCTTCGGGGAAGTTAGTTCCTCTGGTCACCTCTCCCCTGCCTCCCCCCCCAGCAGAAGGTATCGCCAGCACCTTACCTGTCTCAGGTAGAGCTTCAGGACGTTGCTGATATCGTGAGGAGAGGCCTGGGACAGCTCCACCAGCTCTTTCCCATTCTCAAATGCCTGGCAAAGCTTCTCCACGCGGGTCTTGACACCGTTGACTCGGTAGATGCCCTGTAAAAGAGAGAGAAGCGGAGCTGAAGTCGGGAGCGATGTTTCTCTTCAAGTCTGCTTGAGACAGTGGGCTTCTAGCTCCCACCCTCTCCTTTTGGGGTTGGAAATCCCGCTCAGAAGTCGTTCTGGGACATCCCCTTCCAGCTCAGACGTTACTGTCATTCCTGGTTCATAGGAAAGAGGGAGGCAAAAGAAGTATTTCCAAGGCCAGAGTTTGGGGCCAAGTTTATCACCTGGGACTTTCTGGCTTCCTGCCTGCTAGTAATCTGAAAAACGAGTCTGTTGGTTTTCACGCAAAGGCAGAAGGTCGTTTCAAGAGAAGGCGGCTGAGCCAGCTTAGCTGCGGAAGAGGGAGGAGAGAGTGCACCACCTTGGTTTTCAGTGCCCGCTTCTCGATCTCAGAAATGCACTTCTTGATGATGAAGGGGATGCCATCTGAGCTGCTCTGAGAAGCCTTTGTGAAGTCTTGCCCAAAAAGCTGCAGCTTCCCTTGGAGTTTCTTGTGCCCGCACTGGATGGCCAAGGTTTCCAGACACTTCTTGTGGCAGGCCAGGTAGCACTGGAAAACACAGGGAAATGCGTGGGGGTGGGAGACAGCGCCGTGGGAAGAGCAGCCACTGAGAGACACCAGGCATCGCTCAGAGAACGAGGAGCTCATTGAGCACGACGGCAGACAGGAAAAATGCCTTTCTTGGAGACACCGCGGGACCAGCACAAAGCCCATGGACCCCTCCCCAAAGGAGGAATGTTTTCCTAAACAGAGGTTAGAGCCGGGCTAAGGTAGTCCTGCCCCAAACTTCATGCTGGCACCCCTACTTCCATGGAGAACTTAGAGCTCCTGGCTGTGGTTACACCACGGTTTTGACCACGTGTCTCAGAGCTCCTGGCTGGGTTTCTACAGCCAACCTGCAGCACCCGAGCGAAAACTGCACCGCAGTACGCTGCTGCAGAGCATGTGGCTCTCAGCGCGAAGCACAGGACTTGTACGCAGGCAGTGGTGGGGTCGCCCCGTTCATGGGCCGTAGCCTCCATCCATTCCACCCACCAAGCTCTCTTCCCACTTCTCCCAACTTTACCTCCTCGCATTCTGCTCCCTGGAAGTAAACGTAGCTGTTGCACTCCCGACACTTGGAAGGGGTACGGAGCTTCCTCAGCCGATGAGTCTGGGCAGCCTTGGATAAGCCAACGTTTCGGAAGGGCCCTGTCGGAGCCGTCATCTCTGGGGTGATCCCGTTGATGCCTATGAGCAGAACAAAAAGAAACGCGCCTGCATCCTGGCTCCTGAGGAGGTAAGGTTAAGCAAAGCCCGAGCAGGGGGGGTCACTGTCACAGATCAGGCAACCAGCTGGATGTACTAGTTCTTTAGCAACGCTACAAGTAACCTCTGCGCTGGGGCGCGCAGCCCTCGCTCGTCTGTTCCCACTGGTTTGAGCAGAGCCCGTCCCTTGGTAAAGGCAACGCTATTGGGCTCCTCGTGGGGCCACCGTCAGGTTTCCTGCCAGCAGTTTTGTTCGGTTTACCTCCAGAACTACTGAATTTGGGAAAAGTCAACCTGCAGCTAGCTTTGCCGTGGCGTGTGCGCCACGCGTCACCTCCCGCGCGGTCACGTACTCTGCTCAAAAGGGGTGGCGTTCTCATCCTTCTCCTCCAGCTCTTCGCTGGAGGACATGGTGCCGTTGGAAGACAGCCGCTGGAGTTTATGGCTGAATTCACCTGTCAAAAGCAAACCCACACGCAGTGAGATTACTGGCAAAGCTCTTTCTCTTCTGAGGGCGCGCTGGTGCACGTGGCCGATTCCCGCAGCAAGCAGTCGTGTGCCCTGCGCGGCTGGGGCAGCTCTCTCCGGAGAAAATGAGAAGCTGGGAGCTAGCAGGGGCTGTGTGTGCCCGCGCCGTGCTCTGCAGGGCAGCAGGCTGCAGCCAGCGCCGTGTGAAGGTTCAGTGGTCCCCCATCCCATTCCATCCCATCCCAGCTCGGTGGAGACTGGGATCAGAGCAGTTATGTACCACACCGAGCTGTTACAAGACAGCTAAAAAGGTGACGGGTCCCACCTAACTCCGATGCTGGTTTTAGGCGGACAGTACTGGAAGGGGAAGCACTGCCTGCCCTGGGCTGTTCTCGGTATCTACCTGCGTTTGAATCCAGGCTGCTGTCAGCTTCAGTAATGGACGTTGGCCAGGATTTATGGACCTGGTGTCCCCTCCCACCTGCAGAGGTAAACACATAGGTCATTTGAGATTGCTTTCTGTGATCAGGAGAGAAACAGGGGAGAAGAGCCTAGACGCCGGGAGACACTGAAGTTACTGAAGGAAGCTGCTTGGTTTCCTGCTGGCAGGCTGGTGAAGGGGCTGGTGGGGTTGTGATGCCCTCAGTAACACATCCAGCAAGGGAAAGAAGAGATGGGAAGCTGCAGAATGGTCTGCTAGGTAGCACTAGACAGCTAAAGCGAAAAAAAACCCCATAGATCTGATTTCGTGTCCTTCAGGCAACTCAGCTTGCAAGGCTTCCAGCCTGTCCCACCGCTGTGATCCAAAGCCCCCCCCTTGGCACCCACGGAGGTCCTGCTTTGCTTCTGACCGGGGGGAGGACGCAGCCTGCTGCCAGCGGTGCCGTGGGGACGGCGATGCAGAGGCTCCTCTCTGCTCCGGGCTCACCTCTCCGCTCAGCCGCCACGGCCCCGCTTTGCTGCTCCTTGGCTCCTGCCCCTCCTTCCGAGCCGGCCCCATCCTTGGGCAGCCCGGCCCCGTCGGAGCCGGCGTTCGTTGAGAAGTCATTGGCGTTGAAGCTGCCTTTCCGTGTCCGAGTAAAGGGGGACCTGGTGGGCAGAAAGAAGGAGAAAAGGGAATGTCCGACTGGACGAGAAGGAAGGACGCTTGAAAACCTTATTCATGGCTGCTATCCACCTGTCTGGGGATTTACAGTCCCCTCGTAAATACTAGATAGCCTGTCTCATCCGTCAGAGGATGTGAGGGGAATTCCCAGCGGGTCCAGCTCCAGCTTTCCCAGCAGGAGCTGCCTTCAGGCACGCTGAACGCGTGCTGGTTTCTGCAGGAGAGTGTAGTGCCCGCCCAGGGGAAGGTTGCCAGCCACAGAGAAGGTGAGTGTAAGCCAGGAATGCTTTCCCCCTCTCCTTCCCTACCAGGCGTTGTGTGACACGTAGGGCTCAAAGTCGTACTGGATGTCGGGTTCGTCTCCTCGCTGCAGCTGCTTGACGTGAGAGGCGTATTGCTGCCCGGGGTCGTAGAGCTTGCTGCTCTCGCACAGCGTCTGGAAGTTGACGGGCAGTGGAGCCGTCTGCATGTGCATGATCTGGTAGAAGGAGATTGTGGCCTAAAAATAATGCAGAGAAATAAGACATGAGCTTTGTGAGCTGACAGACAAGGCAGAGAGAAACAAGGAGCTCCAGGTTAGTTGAGAAATGAGGAGCACAGAGGGGTGCTTGGTCTGCAGCCTTGAGCCTTGGCTTTTCAGAGTGCAAGGGAGGGAAGAGAGGTCTACGTCCACCTGGACTCCATCTGAAATAGGAGCAGCTAAGCCAGGTCTGCTGGGGAGGCAGCTCTGAACCTCTCCTGCGCAGGATGCGGCCACCCCCCTGCCCTGGGGGCCAGCCCAAGCAAGCCCCACTCACCATCTTGATGACCTGGTCGCTCTGTTTGATCACTTCGTGGATCTGCCGCAAGGAGTTCACCTTGGTATCCTCCAGCTCCTGCTTCTGGGTATTTGCGTCCGCAACACAGGTCCGATACGTGGCCATCGCCTCTTCTGCCTGAGAGGTGGGAGAGCAAGAGACGGAAACAGTTCGTAGGTAAGGAGAGCAGGGAGAACAGCTCTCCGCACTTGGACCCCGTTCCTCTAGGCGTTCCCGCGCCGTGTCTGAGGAGCCGCAGGGAGCTCGGTTCAGTCCACGTAGCTCCGGGCCGCTCCTGTGCTCGGGCAGCAAGGAGTGAGAAGCTCCTTGCCGGGCAGAAGCTCAGCCCGAGACCGGAGCTGTCATGTTCCCACCTTGTTCTTGGCTTCCTCTTCCAGCCGCCTCTTCTTGTCCAGGGTTTTGGTGGTGATGCTGCTGGTGGTGTTCTGCTGCTCTTCTTCTGCTTTCACCGCCATGTACTTGGCCTTGTCGTGCTCCTCGCTGCGCTGCATGTATATCTGCTTGGCCTTGCGCAGGTTTACCTCTGCCTCTTGCTGCCAGTGAAAACAGTGACCCAGGGTGAGGACTGAACTCTGCGAGGGCATCGTCACCTCCTGCAAGCGCCCCAGGGCCCCCCCGTGTTTCTCCGGCGTCCCCCAGCACAGCAGAGGCACCCCGGGACGAAGCACCTAACGCTACTGGAGAGGGGCAAGGAGTCCAGCACCCTCAGAGGGGGACGTGTCACGGGGGTACTCCAGACTGGGCTCGGGGAGCGCAAACCCAGCCCGTGCCGTGTGGCTGTTACTCACCAGTTTCCTCTGCGCCCGGTGCCACTGCTCCTTGATCTCCTTCCTCCGTTTTTCATGTTCCAGGCGTCTCACCGTTAGCGGCTGAAGCAGGAGGGAGAAACAACCCCCACAGTGGTCTGAGCTAAACGCTCGCTGCTCTTCCCTTTGCAAAAGGCTTTGCGAGGAGAAGTTCCCCGTGGCGGTTGTTACCATTCCCCAGCACGTCTGGGCTCGGTTACAGGGAGGGTTTGTGTCATGGATGCAAATCAACAGTGCCAGACGCAGTTTCCCTCCCTCCCGAGCTAAGCAAGAGCCACCCTCTGCAACGACAGGACGTCAATTCCTCCCCACGCAAACAGCCCCGGAGAGCGGCTGTCGCTGGCAGATGGGTGCAGCTTGCGCTGGGCTGGAGGGGAGCGTGGGAATGCAGAGAGGCCTCGGATGAGGAGGAGATCGGTTGGGAGGTGCTGTTTGATTTGCCAGACTTGGGGGTTTCTCCTAGACCCTGTATTAACCCCTGGAAGGACGTGGCATCTGGCTGAGAGCTTGGGCTCGTTGATCTGCTGAGGCCAGAGCAAAGCCAAGGAACGGCGAGCCCGAGCGGTGGCGGAGCTGAGCACCAACTGGACTCCAGTTTGTGGGAGAGCTGCCTGTGGCAGAAGGACTAAGGAGACCACCAGCCTCCCTCGCTGCCCAGCCACCGGGGAAGACCCTTCTGAGACAGGCTTTCATCCTCTCACCTGGAGGAAGGTTTGGTGCTGCAGGGTGTTGGCAGCCTGCAGAACCGACGTCCCGTGCTCCATATCCTGCTCCAGGGCCAGCAGGTAGATGGACAGGAAAGGCATGTTGCTCTGAGAGACGAGAAAACGCACCACCCTGAGCCCCAGCACCGCAGCGTGAACCAAAGGAGATGCGTCCTCCAGTGCCGCGTTTGGGGAAGAAGAGCCAGAGGCTCGGCTTGGCTGCCCGCTACTGGTAAAAGCCCCATCCTGGGCCGAGACGGTGCGGTCACGGGCTGCCAAGAGACCGCTTGGAGGGGGGCTGGAGGAGGCTGGAAGGGCCCCGTGGTGTCGCCTGCCTGGTCCTGGGCTGGAGAGCCGGGGACAGGGCACGTCTGGCATGTGAGCCTGCCCGGGCTCTCCCTGCCGGCACACCCGGCAGGGCCGGGGCGGAAATACCAGCTACCGATGGAGGAGCTTTTGCAGGGTCTCAGCATTATCCTCTGCTTTAGTTTGGGCGCATGAATTTTGCCAAGGAAAGAGCTTTGGAGGACTGCACGCTCGTTCTCCTGGGCTCTGAAACCGGGTCACGCAAAACGAGCTCCCCAGGGCTGCTTGCTCCTGATACAGCCCGACAGCCTGGACGCCGGGTGGCTTTAGGGACGTGCGGACTTACCTCCTGACTGATGGTTTGCTTGCAGCTGTTTGCCATCTTCTGAAGCCCTTTGGCAAACTCCATCTCTGGAAGAACAAGGTTGGAAGTGAAAAGACATACGAAACACCAGGATTTCCCTGATGATTGGGCTCCTTTTGAAACATAAATCAAGAACTTCAGGAACGAAGGTCACCACTGCCCTTGCAACGCCTGACTCCCTCAGCCTCAGTGATCGTAGAGGCCCTCGACCTGTTCTGACGCTGCCGTGAGGGGCTCAGCCCCGCTCCGGAGAGGACCCACCCGCCGTCCTCCCCATCTCACCCAGCGTGGTCCTTTTCTCCAGGTATCCAATGAGGTCCTTCATGTACTTGGAGATGTTTTTGGCGTACTGGAGGGCAGCGTCTACCCCCCCCTCGCACCGCTGCAGCATCACGTCCACTTCCTCGGCAGGAGGACGGCCTGTGATGGGACGAGGGGGGAAGGTGGAGGAGAGAAGGAGGAGAGAGACACCGAACTGTGCTACTGGCACTGTGTTCACTGACCCGCTCCCCCCAAATGCCTTCGAGCTCCCAGGAGTACGGGAACAGGCAGGAAAACCCCAGGACAGCCCGGCTCACCCCTGCAAGTTTTGTGAGCTTTCAGTGCAAACCTCGCCGTACCTGCGCCGGCATCGTGCTGTGCCGGTGGCCTGCCAGCCCCCGGCGCCAGCAGCAGCTTGGCTGCCTTTTCGCAGCCGAGGAGCCGTGCGCGGCTCAGGACGGCAGCGGTGATGGGGAAGATGCCAGTTCCTGCTGGCCGGTCTGCTCAGCCGGGTCCCCCGCCGCCCCAAACCCTGTGCCCAGAGAGCCGCCTGCTTACCCGTGTCGTAGCTTTCCATGCCCGAAGGCATGCCGTCTCCTCCAGGCCCGGGGATCCCCCCGTAGAGGCTCTCCATAGTCTTTGGGAATTGGGAAAGAAAAGGGACTGCTCAGACACGAGGAAGGGGAGTAGTTGGAGGGGCTGGTGGATGGAGGGGAGGCAGAAACCCGGAGCTGCTGGAGGCTCTCTGCTGTTTCTGGAAGTCTGCCGTGCCCAGCCCGTGGCCCTACAGGAAGGCCAGGAGCTAACGGGAATGTTGCTGGAGAAATGCCTTCCTCCATGCACACACCAGACCAGGGCAGAGCTACAGAGAGCCACCAGAGCCCTGTTTTCTGCCTCTGTTGACAGAACGGCTCCATCCCTTCCCGAGCCACCATGCCCTTTGGATCGAGCTGCCAGGTGGCTCTTCCCCTCCTTGGGATGGCGGCGAGGACAGGAGCAAGCGGGCAAAGCCGGCGCGCAGCTCCGCCGGGCTTGGAGGTGAGCCGGGCATCCCACGTCTGGGGCTGGGGGCTCAGCCCCTTCCCGAGCCGGGCCTGAGCACCCCGGCACATCCTGAGACCCGCGCGATGGGAGCGGGGCCATCAGCTCACCTGGTTCTGGTCGCTGGGTGGGATGGAAAGGATGGTGCTGCTGTCCACCTCCCCCATGAGGAACTCGGACACGCTGTGACGAGAGGAATATGGCTGGGCTCAGCAAAGGCAGGACGGGCAGTGACAAGCAGGGCTGTCACCCAGCAGCACCCAACCAGCGTCGGAGGGACCGGGCGAGGGCCAGGGCAGTGGGAGCTGCAATCCTGGTTTCAGCGGGGATCAGCTCAGCTGCACGTGGTGAGGACTTGGCAGTTCAGGTGGAGGCGCAGAGCTTGGCCCAGCACTGAAGAGGGGCTGGGAAAAGGAACCTGGGGGCTCGAGCAGGCTTTGGGGGTCCCTCCTCAGTGCTGGAGGGATTGCTGGTGTGAGCGGCAGGAGGAGTGAATCTGCCCTCCCCGCGGGGTCTCTCCGGTCCCCAAACCACCCCCCAAACCAGCTGTCACATGTGGAGCCGTGCGTGGGCGAGGGGACGGGGCAGGGAGTGGAGATGTGTCCTGGCTGGTGGGGGCGATGGGGTCCCTCAGGGGACCTTCTCTGGGGGACGGCTGGCCAAAAGTCCCTTACGTGCTGCTGAAGGACACCGCGATGGTCTCCACGGCCTTCTCAAACTCCCGCTTGTCCGTCTCATTGTTGGTTTCGTAATGGAAACCTGGAAACGAGGAAATGCAGAAGCCCTGTCGCCGCAAGCGCCTGTCCCTGTCTCAGGCAGGAGGGGGACCTGCCGGCTCCTGCCGGACTCAGCCCCGCTGTGGGGCTGGGTCAGGCTCAAAGGAGCAGCGGGGAGGAGAGGATCATCCCTATGGATGATGGACTTTCTCTGGTGCCGCGCGGGGTCTCTGCCCCCCAACCCCATTTCTCCCGGGACTGACTTCCCCGCCAGCATCACTGGGCTTGCGTTGCTGCTTACACCCATTACCCGGGGCTGCCGGAAAAGCGCTGCTGCCTGTGGACCTGTTCCACTGCCTCCGCTGTCTTACAGCACCTCCAGAGCCCCCTGCTCCGAGGCGGGATGGCTTCCTCCACGAGGGCTCTCACCCACGGCCAAAAGAGGAACCACCAGCGGCAGCAGGAACCGGCGCAGACGGCGCTTGGCAGACGCCTAGGCCAAGGGGTGCCCGTGGTGCCTTTGCCGGCGGCCAGGGCGTCAGGGCAGACCTTTCGGGTCGGCTCCTCCGGGGTGCCGGGGCTGGTGAGCTGAGCCCCGCCGCCGCGGTGAGGGGCTGGGATCCGCTCCCACCCCTCTGCCGGGGGACGTGGGCAGCCTGAACTCGCTCCGTCCCAGCCTTGCGTGGGGCCAGCCCCGCAGCAGACCTCCTGCCACCAGCCACGAGGCTTCCTGTCCCCTCGCGGTTGCTGTTCGGTGTCCAGGAAGCGGCACGGTGACGCAAAATGTGCTCTGCCTGCGGTTAGTGCAGCCGTCCCCCGCCCCGCTGGTGTAACTGCAGGCAGGAGGTGGTGCCCCGGCCAGGATCTGTGCTCCACAGACCCCGCTCCTATAAACACGAGGTGCTGCCAGGAGCGGGATCCAATTATTGAAGTGTTTTTCCTGCGGCTGTGCTTGGAAACCCCCGGGCAGGGATCTGGGCTCTGTCATTTCTGACACTACATCATCCTTAAAGCTAAAACGCAGCAAGCAGGCAGCTGATGCCTTCGCCCTCTCCGCCTGTCCGTGGGGCGGCTCCGCTCCCGGCAGCACCGCCATGGGCTCCCCGGGCCCCGCACGTCCCAGCCCGGGGCAGGAGGGGAGCGGGACAGAGCTCCCAGCCCCATCGTCTCACCCTTGACTTTGGAGATGAGGGTCCCGGCGGCCGTCAGGGTCTCCAGCGTGTTGAGCAGCGGGTACTTGTTGATGACCTGGCGCAGGATGCGCAGGGTTTCGCCCAGGCACTCGTGGGCCAGCGGCCGCTGAGGCTCCCGGGGGTCTGCAAAAGAGGGGGGCTGAAATGCTGCCCAGTGTCCCTCTGGAGCCTCCCATCCACCCCCTGCCAGCCAGGGTCCCGCCAGGCTCCCAGACCACGCAGCCCATCCCCTTGGCTTTGGGGCTCCCCGGGACTAGCATGGCCACGTCCCGCTTGTCCGGCACCTCCCCAGCCCTCCCCTTCTGTCCCTGCCGTGGCTAAACCAGCCGGTGCGTCCCCTGCCCGGTGCAGCGGCGAGCCCGGGGCAGCCCGACCTTTTAGGCACTTTTTCCTCAGTAGTAACTTTTTCCCTTGAAAGCGGTTTGGGAATTTCCTCCTCGTTTCCTTCCCTTCCTCCCCGCCGGATGGGCGCTCCCAGCTGCCGGCAGGCATGTGGCAGGTCTGTCCTGCCGCCGTGGCCCATCCAGCCGGGCTCGCCGCGTCCCGTGGGGTTCTCCCCTGGGCACCGTCCCCTCCGTGGGCTCCAGCCGCCAGCCTGGGGGTCCGGCCCGGCTCCCTGCCAGCCCGGTGCCGGGTCTGGGGCTCAAGGCTGGGTGCTGGCAGCCTTGTAAGGAGGTGAGGAGCCTCCCATAGGGAAGCGCTGGGACGGGAGCCTGGCACCCACTGCCCGGCTGGGCAAACCCCCCTTCCCCATCCCAGCCGCCAGCTGGGGGGGTCAGGAAGGGGGTTTCCTCTGTTTCCTCTCCCATTTCCAGGCCCCTTCCGGAGTGGGGAAGGGGGAGACCAGCGGGGCTGGGAAGGGGACTGGGAATGGGGCTGGATGGGTGCAGAGGAGAGCCAGACTCTCCAAAATCACAGCTGTGTCCCGCAGGTCGGCCCCAACCTCTCCCCATCTCTTCACTGGCTTGGGGACGGTACCATCCCGGCTGTCCCAAACCAGGTCCAGCAATAACCGCGGACCCCGAGCAGGGACGGCAGCAGGACGGTCACCATCCGGCTCAGGGCTGTTTCCTCCCTGCCCCGCAATGCCCAAACCTTCGCAGGGACCTGGAGGCATCGCCGCCGCCGGCTGCCATCCCACAGCCCCCCCCGGCAGCGCAGCCCCCAGCCATGTTCCCACCGGCCCAGCCATGGGGCCGGCCGCTGGGGCTGTCGGCCGCGGTGCCCCTGCCTGGGCGCTGCCGTTTTCCACGGTGAGTGGGGATGCGTCAACATGTTTGCAAAGCCAGCGCCGAAAACACGGCATCATGTGACACCCCCCTGCTCCCGCAGCCCCACCTCGCCGCGGGGACCACGAGATCGCCACCGTTCCCTTTGCCGCCTCGGGCAGGGACACCCGCTCGTGGCCCTGCAGCCCACCCAGCCCCAGGCTGGGGCATCGGCCCCATCCCGCCGGCCGCCCTGGTGAGGCTGGTCCCGCGGGGCGGGGGGGCCGTGCCCGGCACCCCGCGAGGCTCTGGGGGCCCTGGCAGGCAGCTGGCACCGCTGCGCTGTAAACAGGAAAACGGGCGGATGAAAATAGCTTGCAGGCAGGAAGCCGCGTTATCCTGGCTCCGAGCTCCCGGCAGCCACCCCACCACCTTCAGCCCGTGGCTGCCGTGGCTTGGCATGGCCCCCCGGGGGTCCCCGTCCCTTCCTGGCCTGGGCAGAGACCCCCACCCACGGGTCCGGTCTGTTCCCAGGGAGGGGGGTGCTCCTGCGCTCATCCCGGTGCCCCAGCAGTGCCGACGCGGTGGATGGTTCGGCGCTGCGTGGGCAGCACCGGGGTTGGCGGGAGCTGGGGGCATCCAGGTACTCACCGTCCCGCAGCACCACGTCCCGCAGGTTCTCCAGAGCGTCGGCGAAGCGGGCCACGTCCGTCAGCAGCTGGGAGATGTCCTCCGTGTCAATGAAGGGGCCCTCCCCGCCCTCCATGGGGCTGTAGGACGTGGGGGTCTTGTGGCCCTTGGGCACGGCCCTGGGGCCCGCCGCGGTGAGGGGGAAGCCGGCGGCACTGGCATGGCGGCTGAGGCTGGTGGGGCGCTTGAGGGTACCCACGGCGCTGGGGCTGGTGCTGAGCTTGGAGCTGGCGGGGGGCAGCTCCCCCAGGCCAGAGCCGGGCGCCTCCAGGCAATCCTTGCGGGAGTGGTCCTGGGGAGCAGGGACGAGCGTGAGGCCCCGGCAGGCACGGCCGGTGCTGCGGGGCACGGCCGGGACCCCAGCTTGGGCAGGGAGAAGGCAGCACCCTGGGACCCCCCCCCCGCCCCGTGCCACCAGCCTGGAGGGACGGGCTGTTGCCTGAGGGGCTGGTGCCAGAGCCTGCAGCTGGGCTGTGCCTCAGTTTCCCCACTTAGGTATCCTGGCAGAGCCTGAGGTCAATCCTGCCCAGCTGCGGCGCGGGAACGAGGTGTAGCCCTTCCCGACATTTCCAGCCCTTTGGGGGTCTTGGGCTGGGGGGTGGGGGGGACAGTCTCAGGACCCCGCAGGGCGAAGGCAGCGACTCTGCCAGCAGGAGAACAGCGGCAGAGCAGCAGCCGGCAGGGTTTGGGCGCTCGCCTGGCCGGCTCCGCCGTCCCCACCGTCCCCGCCGTCCCCGCCGTCCCCGCCACGCCACAGGCAGCCCCGGCAGCTGGCATTGCCCAAGGCTCCCGAGCTCCCGGCAGATAAACCGCCCCCAGCGCGGGGGTTTCGCAAACAGCATCGGCTCCAAAACCACAGGCCAGGAGCCAGCTCGGCCACCCCGTCTGCCCGCTCGCCCCGTGGCCCCCACTGGCCCCCACCAGCCCCTGTGGGTCTGGGTTTGTCCTGGGGGGCACACAATGACCGTGTGGGTGACACTGCCTTGTCCCCACCAGCACCCACCGTGCTGGAGCTCCCCATCCCCGGGGGGCCTGGGGACCCTGGCACGGCCAAACAACAGCAGGATCCGGCCCCACACTTCCCTTCCGCTTTTCGGCCTGTCCCATCCCCAGGTCGGGCACGGCCCCTGCCCTGCCAGGGATGGGGGCAGGGACGGGGACACCTCCCAGGCCACTGTCTGGAGGCTCTGCAGATATTTTACAGGCAGAGGGAGCCCCCAATTTCTAGGGGTAAAAGTGCCCCGAGGGAGGGGCTGGTACCGGCACCTTCCGGTGCACCGTGCAGGGGCCACACTCCCAGCCAGGGTCCTCGCGGCACGGGGAGGGGGCCCCACCCTCGCCCCTCCAGCAGCTCCCATCGGCGACCTTCGGGCACCCAGGTGTGACACGAGTGTGCCGGGTCTTGACGTCCCCGTCCGGGCGCTGCCAGATCGGCGGAGCCGGAAGACGTCTTTGGTACCGATGGGGCAGACGCCGAGCCAGCCCAGAGCATGAGGCTGCCGCCAGCAAGAGCGAACCGGGGCAGCTCAGCCCCGCGCTGCCCCCCGGGGCTGGCCAGACCACCGCGGGGCTGCAAGGGGGCTGCCCAAAGGCCCCTACCCCAAAATGGCTGGGGCCAGCCCAGCCCTTGAAAACCTGTCTCCCTCCCCACCCCGGGGTGCAGCGGCCCCGGAGACCCCGGTCCCTCCCCGCCGGCGCCCGCGGGGCGCACCCAGCCGTACCGTCAGCCACACGGCGGGCGCGCGGGGCAGCGAGTCCAGGGAGCGTTTGGGCAAGTCGGCTTTACCCGTCCTGCGGCGTCCCGCCGAGTAGGGGCTGTAGCTGTTCCTCCCAGCCGCCCGGCCGAGCATCCCTCCGTCCACCACCCATAGGCCCCTCTCCCGGGGGGTCGGGGAGAGGAGGGTGGGGACGGGGATGGGGACGGGTGCCCCTTGCTAAGGAGCCGCGGGCGGTCTCTCGGGCCCCATCGGCCCTGTCTCGCCAGCCCCGTCTCGCCCCATACTCTGCGGGCTGGGGCGCGGGCGCAGCGCAGGCGCGGGGCGGGCAGTGCTGGGGTGCGCAGAGGAGCCCCGGCTGCCGGCCAGCCCCGCGGAGGCGAGGCGCTTCCTCCCGCACCCCTCCAGTGCCAGCGGGGGGGTGCCCACAAGTAAATAAATATATGGCAGGGCCGAGGCACCGAGGCTGCCTGAGCCCGGGCATCCCCCCCGCTCCTGCCCTTGTCCCCTGGGAGGTTTAGGGGTGTCTCTGCCCTCCCCAAACCCTCGGCTGCAGCCCCCGCCGCCGGGCTCCCCTTCCCTTTGCCGCAGCCCCCCGTTCCCTCCCCGGCCTCGCTTGCCCTCCCGCTTCCCCAGGCGGCTGCTCCGTCCCCTTCGTCTGGGGCAAAATCCACCCCCCGCTCAGGCGCAGTGAGCAGCGTCCTTCCTCAGCTCCCTCCTCCTCCTCACGGACCCCCTGGCCGTACCCAGGTCCCCCTTCCCACCCCGTGGCTCGTCCCAGCAGCTTCCTGGGCACCATGGCCCAGTGGCCCCCCGTGGCCCCAGCGCCGCCCGGGGAGGGGGACGCGGGACACTCACCAGCAGGGTCTGTGGGACGGGGCTTCCCGCCCGGCTCTTCTTGGAGATGGAGGGGGTTTTCATCAACTCCCGCTTCTTCCGGGAGAACATGGTTCCCGGGGGGTGGCCAAGCCCCTGCCCTCGGTGGCCCCCTCGCTCGGCGTGGCCGCGATGCCTGGCTGCCAGCACCGTGCTCCTCACCGCGCCGGCCACATTCGCCGGGGCGAACTGTCAGGAGGGCGCGTGTGACGCCGCCTTATTTCCTCATCGGCTTCGCAGGCGAACCTGAAACAGGAAAAGCCAACTGCGCACCCAGGGCGCGAGGCCGGGGGGAAGGGGGACCCCCGCTGCCCCTCGGGGCCGTGGGGGGCTTGGGCCCATCTCCAGCCTTGCAGGAGGCGGCAGAGAAGACGCCGGCGCTCTCGGGGGGCCGGTGGACTCTCGGGAGCTGTTTTGCGGGGGGGGGGGGTGTGCAGTGCTGCGCCCCAGGAAGGGTCCGGGAGGCAGAGAGCCCCACTCTGCAGGACTGGGGCTGACCCCCGCAGCACCCCAGGCCTCTGTGGGGTTTACCCCTGTTTGGGGGTGTCCCTCAGTCCAGGGAGGACGAGCCCCGTCCCGTGGGGCGTTGCTGGAGGCCCCGGGTGCGGGGGGGGAGTGGGACGCCGGGCTCCAGGCTCCCACCCGTGGGATGCTCCCGGCTCTGCCTCCCCCGTGGGCTCGGTGGCGATGCCAGGACGGCCCGGCCCCAGCTGCACCCCCCCCGGGGTCTCTGCCCTGCCCCTGCCCCTGGCCCCCGCCAGCCTCCGGCCTCTGTGCACCCACGGTCCCCCCCCACCCGTGACTCACCCACCCGCGGGGTAACGCAGCCCCACAACGGTCTGTTCACCTACGGGAGCACCCAGCCAGGCGGCGGATAAACCCCGGGAGAGGGTCGGGTCGGGCCGGGCCGGTGCCCGGCCCCCCCCCCCCC
>JAVKLA010000090.1:42316655-42327596 GCA_034782735.1 Sagittarius serpentarius
CGCAAGCAGCCCCCGGGCCCTCCCAGGGTGGGGGGGCGGATGCCCCTCCAGCACACTGTGCCCCCACGTGCCGCTCGGCACGAGCCCCGGCCCCTCGCCGCCGGCCGTGCCGGGGCCGGGGCCAGACCCAGACCCATCTCTGCCCTTGCAGCAGAGGAGCCCCAGGAGACGGACCTGCTGCGGGGGGCGGCCGGGCAGGCCTGCCGCAGGGTGAGGGGCTGGGCGCTCACCCGCCAGCAGCTCCGTGCCCTCTTCGTCAAGAGGATGCTCCACGCTCGACGCAGCACCCGGGGCTTCTTCGCGCAGGTACGGCCTGGGGGACGGGGACGGGACGGGGGCCGTGGGGCAGAGGAGGGTGGGGAGGGGATGGGGCAGGAGGGTGCGGAGCTGGCCCTGACTCCCGGCGCCCGGCAGATCGTCCTGCCCGCCGTCTTCGTCTGCATCGCGCTGGTCTTCAGCCTCATCGTGCCGCCCTTCGGGAAGTACCCACCGCTGCGCCTCCAGCCCTGGATGTACGGGCAGCAGTTCACCTTCTTCAGGTGTGTCCCCATCCCCATCCCTCTGTCCCCCCCCCCGTGTCCCCCTGTCCCCCGCTGCCGCCAGCTCATTCTCGCATCTCCCGGTAGCAACGACGCCCCGGGGGACCCCGACACGGCTCAGCTCCTGGGTGCGCTCCTGGCCGAGCCGGGCTTCGGCACCAAGTGCATGAAGGACGCTGGGGAGGCGTGAGTGCCGGCACCCCGCGGGGCCGGCGGGGCTGGGAGGGGGCGGCTGGGGCTCGGCCCCCACCTCGGTGCCTGCCTCTCCCCCAGGAACAGCCCTGCCAGCCGGTGCGATGCCGTGGGACCCCCCCAACTATCCCCGCGGTGGGGGGGTGATGGCAGCCGCGGGCAGGGGCAGGTCCCGATGCCTCTGGCTCATACCAGGCTGGTAACGGGGGTCTCTCTCCCCCGTGTGGTGCCGGATGCCCAGGATGGGGCCATGCCCACCGGCTTCCCACCCCGATGGCTTCTCAGCCCCCCCGGCCCCCCCGGCACTGCTGGAAGCGCTGCGGCGCGGGAACTGGACACGGGCTGAGCCGTCCCCCCGCTGCCAGTGCAGCGGGCCGGGGGCTCGCAGGATGCTGCCCGACTGCCCCGAGGGGGCCGGGGGGCTCCCACCACCCCAGGTAACCCCCAGCCCACAGCGGGACCGGCCCCGCACTGCCGGGTGTGGGTGCAGGCGATGCTCGGGGGAGGCCAGTGGGGCCATGTGTCCATCCAGCCTGTCTGTCCGTCCCCCCAGGTGCGAAGGGGTACGGGCGACGTCCTGCAGAACCTGACGGGCAGGAACATCTCCGACTATCTGGTGAAGACCTACCCCCAGATCATCCGCTGGGGGTGAGTGCTGGGGTGGGGGACACCACGGGGACACCCTGGGGACACTGCGGGGAAGACGGGGCAGGGCTTTGGCACAGGCTGCCGCCACGGTGGAAGCAGGGAGGGACGCTGCAGACCGAAGCCAGCCGGGGCTGGGGGCAGCAAGGGCACCGCAGGGTAAGGGGGGGACTGGTGGCCGGGTGGGCAGGCGCTGCCATAACATCTTCTCGGGTGTATTTCTTCTTCGCTCCCATTTCTTTCAGGCTGAGGAACAAGAAGTGGGTGAATGAGCAGAGGTGAGCCCGGGGAGGGGCTGGGGTCTCGCGCAGACGGGGCAGGGGGGGAGGCAGGAGCTCCCCTGTGGGGCTGGGCAGAGCCCGAGCGATCTCCGGGCAGAGCCATCATCTGGGCGGCCTCAGCCCTTCGCTGTGTGCCCCTCGCCGTGGCGTCTGGGCGGGTGGAGGTGCTGGGAGGGTGGAGGGTTGGGTTTGGGCAGGGGTGGCCGTTGAAAATGGGTGGCAGGTTTGGAAGTGCCCATCTCTCCTCCCAGGTACGGCGGCTTTTCTCTGGGTGCCGGCAGCTCCCAGGCCCTGCCGTCGGCAGCGGAGGTGGATGAGGCGGTGCTGGAGCTCCGGGCACTGTTCAACATCACCCCGGTACGGCTGGGGCTCTGCCCCCCGCCCCCCGGCTCGGCTCCAGCATCCCGGCGCTGGGAGGGCTCTGGCCCAAGCCCGCTCCTCACCCCGTGTTCCCACACCCAGGGCAGCCCCTCGGACCGGCTCCTGGGCAACCTCAGCCGCTTCATCGAGGGCTTGGACGCTCGCAGGAACATCAAGGTGCGCCGGACCCTGGGGCTGAGGGTCCCGCAGGGGCAAGAGCTGGGAGGTAGCGGGGGACGTGGCACCCAGGTCCCCATCCCGGCTTGGAGCACCCCGAGAAGGACTGAGCCTGGCCGGGGCTGGAGGGGGTTCTGAGCCGCTGGGCTCCCCTGGGCTGCAGGTCTGGTTCAACAACAAGGGCTGGCACGCCATGGTCTCCTTCGTCAACGTGGCCAGCAACGGGCTGCTGCGCGCCCGGCTGCCCCCCGGGACCGACCCCACGCTCTACGGCATCACGGCCACCAACCACCCCCTCAACCTCACCAAGGAGCAGCTCTCGGAGGCCGCCCTGTGAGTACCGGGGACGGGGGTCCCGCAGGGCCCACCTGCTGTCCCCGGCTGAGCCCTCCCCTCCCCGGCAGGATGGCCACCTCGGTGGACGTGCTGGTGTCCATCTGCGTGATCTTCGCCATGTCCTTCGTCCCGGCCAGCTTCGTGCTCTTCCTCATCGAGGAGCGGGTCAGCAAGGCCAAGCACCTGCAGTTTGTCAGCGGGATGAAGCCCATCACGTACTGGCTGGGCAACTTCGCCTGGGACATGGTGCGGGATGGGGACGGGGATGGGGTACAGCTCCTGGGGGCCCAGGTCCCACTCGTGACCCCCCCCCCCCGGTTTCTCCGTGCCCGCAGTGCAACTACCTGGTCCCTGCGCTGCTGGTCATCCTCATCTTCCTCTGCTTCCAGCAGAAGTCCTACGTGTCCTCTGCTAACCTGCCCTCCCTGGTGCTGCTGCTGCTGCTCTACGGGTGAAGGGCTGGTGGAGCCCAGCCGGGGCTCAGCCCCCCACCCTGGGGCTGGACGCCGGGGATGGGGGTGGTGCAGGGGGCTCAGAGCAGGGCTGGGGGTAGCCCTGGCTCGGGGGGTCGTGGTGATGCGGGGGCGGGTGCCGGCTCGCCCTGTCGTGCCCACCCCGGAATGGGAGGTGCACCTGAGCCAGCCCCTGCCTCTCTGCCCCACAGCTGGTCCATCACCCCCTTGATGTACCCAGCCTCCTTCCTCTTCAGCATCCCCAGCACCGCCTACGTGGCCCTGACGTGCATCAACCTCTTCATCGGCATCAACGGCAGCGTGGCCACCTTCGTGCTGGAGCTCTTCGTGGACCAGGTGAGACCCCAGGCTGCCCCAGACCCCCCTCCCGTCCCTGCGGGGCCAGTGCCAGCTCCCCTATCCCTCTCCTCACTGCCCCGGCAGAACCTCAACAACATCAACCGCGTCCTGAAGAAAGTTTTCCTCGTCTTCCCCCACTTCTGCCTGGGCCGAGGCCTCATTGACATGGTGAAGAACCAGGCAATGGCCGATGCCTTCGAGAGGTTCGGTGAGTCCGGGGGTACCAGGGCTGCTCCCCTCCCCAAAGCCCAGCCAGCATGGGGGCCCTCCCCGGCATCCCCCCTTCCTACTGCCCCTCTTGCTGCTCGCAGGGGACAGGCACTTCGTGTCCCCCCTCTCCTGGGATCTGGCAGGGAAGAACATGTTCGCCATGGCCGTTGAGGGTGTCATCTTCTTCCTCTTCACCCTGCTGCTGCAATACCGCTTCTTCCTGCGGCTCGGGTGAGGACCAGCCATGGGGCAGCCACGGGGCAGCCGTGGGGTGGGCAGCCCTGGAAGTGCCCCTGCCGCTGTTGCCTCCAGGCCGCGGGCTCTGCAGCTGCCCTCGCTGGGGGAGGAGGACGAGGACGTGGCCAGGGAGCGGGCGAGGGTGGGCAGCACCCCTCCGCATGGCCACCTCCTGCTACTGAAGGACCTGACCAAGGTGCGTGCCATGGGGCCGGACCCTGCCCCATCCCTCGCTGTGGGGCTCCGGCCTCTCCTGTAGCCCCCCAGTCCTACTGGCGGGTGACGGGTGGGGAGCACCCAGCGCTGCCTTGGCTCTGCCGTGCAGGTGTACCGGCGCAGGAAGGCTCCGGCGGTGGACCGGCTTTGCGTGGCCATCCCCCCTGGGGAGGTGAGTGCCGGACAGACGGACAGATGGCACTGCGGGCAGGGCCGGGGCTACCGGTAACCCCGGTCTGCGCCCCGCAGTGCTTCGGTCTCCTGGGTGTGAACGGCGCCGGGAAGACTTCCACCTTCAAGATGCTGACAGGGGACACGGAGGTGACGCTGGGGGAGGCCTGGCTGAAAGGGCACAGGTGGGCGAGATGGAGGGACACCCGCGGCCGACCCACTGCTCCCCCTCTCCTTGTCCCCACAGCACGCATGCCGTCATCCCCCTCCCCACCCTGTGCTCCTCCTTGCCCTCGTCCCTGCGGCGCGCTTGCGCTCGGCTTCATCCTCATCCTTATCCCTGCAGCGTGCTCACCCCTATTCCTGTGGTGTGCTCAGCCTTGTCTCTGTCCCCGGAGCTTGTCCCCGTCCCCGCCACGTGCTCAGCCGTGTCCCCGTCCCCGCAGCGTGCTCACCGACCTGCAGTCCGTCCACCAGCACATGGGTTACTGCCCCCAGTTCGACGCCATCACAGACCTGCTGACGGGGCGGGAGCACCTGGAGTTTTACAGCCGCCTGCGCGGCGTCCCGGAGGAGGAGACCCCCAGGGTAGGGCCCTGTGCCCCGGCCCCCCCACAGCCCCAGGGGACCCCGTCCTCATCCCCTCCATGTCTCTCGCAGGTGGCTCAGTGGGGCATCACCAAGCTGGGGCTGGGGCCGCACGCGGACCAGCCGGCGGGCAAGTACAGCGGGGGCAACAAGCGCAAGCTCTCCACGGCGATAGCCCTCCTCGGCTCCCCGCCTGTCGTCTTCCTGGTGAGTGGGGGCAGTGGCGGGGGGTCCCGTGGCAGCACGTGGCCCCTGCCCAGGCTGATGCCACCACCGGGGCCGTTGCAGGATGAGCCCACGACGGGGATGGACCCGCAAGCCCGGCGGTTCCTGTGGGACTGCATCCTCAGCGTCATCCGAGAGGGCAGGTCCGTGGTGCTCACGTCCCACAGGTGAGCCCCCCACTCCCAGGGTCTGCGGCCCCACCGGAGGGGAGCACCCCTCTGCCCCCGCGGGGCCTCATCCTCCCCGCCCCGGCAGCATGGAGGAGTGCGAGGCGCTGTGCACCAGGATGGCCATCATGGTCAACGGCCGGTTCCGCTGCCTGGGCAGCGTCCAGCACCTCAAGAACAGGTAATGGAGCCGGGGGCTCGGAGAGGGCTCCGACAGCGAGGGGCGGCCGCCCCGTGGGGATGGGGACACGGCTGGTCCCTGCAGCGATGTCCCCCTCTCCTACACAGGTTTGGGGACGGCTACACGGTGGTGGTGCGGGTGGGCAGCCCCGGGCCGGCGCTGGTGGAGAGCCTGATGCAGCATCGCTTCCCCGGCATCGTGCTGAAGGAGCGGCATGGGGGGCTGCTGCAGTACCAGCTGCCCTCCCGTGCCGGCTCCCTGGCCAGTGTCTTCAGCGTCCTGGCAGCCCACCGCGGCCCCTGCCACATCGAGGACTACTCCGTGTCCCAGACCACCCTTGACCAGGTGATGGGTGACACGGGGCACAAGGGTGCAGGGGTCAGAGTCCTGTCGGCACTACCCCTCACCCTGCCCTCCCCGCAGGTCTTCGTACACTTTGCCAGGGAGCAGAGCGATGAGGACCCCGGAGCGGCTGCGGGCCCAGGGCAGGATGCGGCCCCAGCAGCACCCAGCCCTGGGAGGAGGCTGACACCGTTCCTGGAGGACGACAGCTACCAGGAGAGCGCTGTCTGAGTAGGGCCACGGTGCCCCATGGACCCCCTCCCCAGCCGTCACCGCAGCATGACCTGGGGTCCTGGGGCTTCTGGAGGGAGGCCTGGCCGCATCCTGCCTGCCGGCACAGGGCCACCATCCCTGTGGGACAGTCTGGGTGCTGGGGAGGGTCAAAGCTCCACGGCAGGGCTGGCCCCAGCACCCCTTTGGTGGGGTTGTACACTCTGGGGAGGCTGAGTTGGATGGGGGGGGGTCTGCCCTGGCCTCCCCCCTGCCCCGGGGCAGGACCGGGTGCTGGGGCTGGCCCTGGGACCCCAACTTCTCTCTGCCAGAGCAGAGCCTCCTGTAAAAGAGCAATTAAATAAAGACCCGCGGTACTGCCTGGCGGGCTGGATCACCCTCACACTGCTGCAGCCCCACTGGGGGACACGGGGCACAGCGGGACGGGCGGCAGTGGGATGGCCCTTGCACGGGGGTGCACAGAGCAGCCAGCACAGCCCCTGCCCTCCTACTGCCCTGCAGCCCCCTCCCCACGGCTCCCCAAGCAGCCAGGGTCTTCCTCACCCTGGATGGTCCCTGGGCAGGGACTGGGTGGGCAGCGGGCTGGGCAGGGGTCCCTGCCCACTGCCCCCCGGGGGTCCTTCCTCTCCACCTTCTCCCTCTCTGGGGTGCCCCAGTGTGGGGCAGGGGTCTCGCCCCCTCAGCCGGGTGTCCCCTTGGGGCCTGCACCACACGGGGACCCGAGATGGGCTGGGCTGAGCTTTCAGGGTGCCCGTCTCCTCCCTCACCCCTGAGACCCCTCTCCTGTGGGGTGGGGGGGCCACAAACCTTCCCCATGGGGCTGGTGGGCTGTGCCTCGTGCTCTCCCTGACCCAACGGGGGGGCTGGTACCCCCTGCACCGCCGCGGCCCGTGTCTCGGCGTACCCCCGGCACGGAGCAGGGGGCCCAAAAGGGTCCCCCGAGGGCGGGGGGCGTTGCGGTCGTCGCAGGCGAAAAAAAATATGGAACGCTTCACGAATTTGCGTGTCATCCTTGCGCAGGGGCCATGCTAATCTTCTCTGTATCGTTCCAATTTTAGTATATGTGCTGCCGAAGCGAGCACGATACTGCCTCCACCCGCGGCGGTATTTGAACCTCTCTCTACTTGCAACTTTATTGGCATGGCGACCTCCTCCCTTTTAGGCTCCCGCCTTTCTTTACAGTGTCACTCTCCCAGCAGGTTCCCGTCCGACCCTCTACTCGAAATCCTCATTTTTGTCAGAAATTTTGGCCTTTCCAACGCTGAGCTGCCGTGCGGGGCGGAGGGCCGCCCGCGGTGGGTGGCGGGAGGACTCCTACTTTGCATCGCGGGGCGGGGACCGGCCCTTTTCCTCCACCGTCCCAGAGTTCCCCGGCGGCGCTCGCGCAGGCGCATTGCCGCCGTCGTCGGTGCCGGTGGAGGAAGATGGCGGCGGGGCGCTGAGGGGACGGGGCCGGGCCGCTCCGTTGTACTGCGCTACGCTACGAGCGCCGAGGCACCCGCTGCGTACCGTTCTGTGCCGTGCCGTGCCGCGCCGCGCCGCGCCGTGCCGTGCCGCGCCGTGCCGTGCCGCGGTGCCGTTCGCCGCCGAGGGCCGGGGTGCCGCGGGCTTGGTAGAGCCGCCGCCGCTGCCGTCCGAAACCTGGATTGCAGGAGCCCTTCACCATGCCCGGCAGACTGTAGGTGCTTCATGGAGCAAGCCAACTTCTACGAGGTCGATTCCCGGCCCCCGATGAGCAGCGGCCAGCACCACCAGCTCCAGACTCCCCTGCCCGGCAGCGCCTACAGCTACAGAGAGGCTCCCTCGGCGGCGGCACCTGCTGCGGGCGGCGCGGAGCTCGGCGACATCTGCGAGAACGAGAACTCCATCGACATCAGCGCCTACATCGACCCCGCCGCCTTCAACGACGAGTTCCTGGCCGACCTCTTCCAGCACAGCAAGCAGCAGGAGAAAGCCAAGGCCATCCTGGCCGGGGATTTCGACTTCCACAGCATGCATGGGGCCGGCGCCGCCGCCTCGGCGCCGGGGCACCAGCAGCAGCACCACCAGCAGCCGCTCTTCGGCTGCGTGGCCGGCTACATGGACGGCAAGCTCGACCCCCTCTACGAGCGCATCGCCGCGCCCGGCTTGCGGCCGCTGGTGATTAAGCAGGAGCCCCGCGAGGAGGAGGAGGTCAAGTCGGCGGCCCTGTCGGCCCTCTACCCCCACCACGCTCCGCAGCAGCACCCGTCCCACCTGCAGTACCAGATCGCCCACTGCGCCCAGACCACCATGCACCTCCAGCCCGGGCACCCCACGCCGCCCCCCACGCCCGTGCCCAGCCCGCACCACCCGCACCACCCGCACCCCCCCGGCGGCCTGCCCGCCGCCGGCGCCCTCAAGATGATGCCCGCGGACCACCGGAGCAAATCGAAAAAGACAGTGGACAAGAACAGCAACGAGTACCGGGTCCGCCGGGAGCGCAACAACATCGCGGTGCGCAAGAGCCGGGACAAGGCCAAGCAGCGCAACGTGGAGACGCAGCAGAAGGTGCTGGAGCTCACCACCGACAACGAGCGGCTGCGCAAGCGGGTGGAGCAGCTCACCCGGGAGCTGGAGACTCTGCGGGGCATCTTCAGGCAGCTGCCCGAGAGCTCGCTGGTGAAGGCCATGGGCAGCTGCGCCTAACGCCACGCCGCGCCGCGCCGGGACTCGCGGGGCCGCCGCGCCCGCTGCCGGGCTGCCCTCGCTCACCCGTAGATACTATGCGTTCCGGAGCGCAGCGATCTCAGATTGTTTCGGGGGGGGAGGGGGGGAGGTTGGGGGGGTTGTTTTGTTTTGTTTGTTTGTTTGTTTTAACAATTAACGACCAATACAAGGAGCCAGGCAGCTGTAGTATTAAAAGGTTTGTGCCTTAGGGGTGACACACGAATAAGCTGAAAACATGGTGGGTTTTATAAGGAGAAAGGCGAGGGGAAGGAAGAAATTAAAAAGCCCACGTGTCGACACAGGGTAAATAACAATAATAGTAATAAAGCATGCATAGCAATCCAGATGTGCCTTAAAAGCTAGCTGCAGGAGCTCTGGGGCTATCTGTTCTCCCCAGCCTGGCAGGGCGTGAGGAAAAAGGGTGAGGGGCGTGCAGGCTTGAGGGAAGGGGCATCTGGGGGTGCCAGCCAGGCCGCCCCCCCCCCAGCTGGCCTGCAATACAGCAGGCAGGGGCAGCTGTCGGGAGGCTGGTGAGGAGAATAGGGCTCAGGCTGAGAGACGTGCAGTGCCAGATGCCCATTTGGAGCACTGAGGTGTGGGGCAGTTGCCGGACTGCTGCCAGGACTGTCCCAGCCTGGCTGGGCTGCCTCTGCCGAGCCCTGTCCCCTGCCTTGGCTGGGAGCAGGGCAGGGGCCACCGCTGCTGCAGGAATGATGGACAGCCTGGGACTAATGGAGCAGCAGCTTGCAAGGGAGTGTGGTGAGCTCCCTCCATAAAAAGGAAGAGCAGCAGTGTCTTGTACTGTATGTCACGACGTGGCGAAGCACAAATGAATAAATACCTATTGATGCGGGTATTTACTATGAACTTTCAGTGTATTTTGCTTTATTCCAGGACATTTAGCTCCTCTCCAAGTCTCTGTCTGTCCAAGCTGTGCCTCATGTAATGTGAAAGCCTTTCCGTGTATACTAGCTACACTTTATTTTTATTGCATTACTTAGATCTTTGCCATCACATGACTTTCTTATCTGGTGACAGAGACTATGCCCTTGTGCTGCAATGTTATTTTATTATTTGGGTGGGTGGGTGAGCGTGAGCGTGTGTTGCCTTCTTCACGTTGTCCTGGGCTGGCCGCTGCCTCCTGACCCCAAGGCAGGGGTTCCTGGGAGGGGGCGCAGGCTGTGGGGCTGCAGGACGCCTGCGGTGGGATGAGAAGGCTCGTCCTTGGTGCTGCAGCACCTTTGGACTCTGGAGCTTCTCCCAGGGTGAGAGAAAAATAAACAAACGGGCCCCCTTCCAGGGAGCGTTGGTAGCCATGCAGAGCATTTCTTCCTCATGTCGTAGCTGTACAAGAATTTTTCCAGTTGTAATAGTCATGATGGGAGAGGAGAACAAGGTGGAGGCATGAAGCTGTTTGAAAGCACGACAGCAGGAGCGCAGTGCTGGGGGCGTGTGTGTATGCGTGTGCTGTGTGTGTATGCGGTGTGTGTGTATGGGTATGTACACATGTATGTATATGCACACACGTTTGTTTTTTTTTAATTTGGGGGGGGAACTGCATATAAAGTTTGTCAGAAGTCCTGGTTACGTTCATAAATAAACAGCATATATTCTACCGTAACCATCCGCCTATGTGTTTCCAGTTCTTCTGTAGCAGGAGTGCGAAAGCCCTCCTCTTCCTCCAGAGCACGCATCCTGCTCTCTGCCAGCACCTGCTTCCACTGCCAGGACTGGTGACCGAAACGCCTTCGTGGAGCGCGACTCCCTGGTTTTCGCCCCAGAGAAATAAATACACGGTTGCCTTTAAGGGAACGGCAATTTCCTAAATACTTGCGGTGTCAGATATGTGCTTGTGAGTCACCCTTCGCTTCACCCTTCCACCCGCGCCGTGGCTGGGCCGGGGGCTCATCCAGCCTGCGAGGGGCCTGCCGCCTCTCCCTGCCGGCCCTTAGGACGCAGTGAAAGGCAGCCAGGAGGGACAAGGAAGGCGTCGGGGCGCCGAGGGCACGCAGCCCACCCGCAGCCGGGCTCGGGGCCTGCCGCCGGCCGCCCCAGCCACGGGCCCGCGTCCGGCCTGGCTGCCCGCCGCCCCGTCCCGGGGACGCCGCGGGTCTCCAGCGGGGCGCAGGGGACAAGCTGTCAGCCGGGGCACGGCGCGGGGCTCGCGAAAGGAGGCCGAGGGCAGGGCCGGGCCCCGCTCGCCCGTCCGCGCTGCCGCTGCCCGTGCCCTCCCGGCGAGACGCGGCCCGGGCCACTCCCCTCCCCCGGGGAGTTTCACCCCGGCCAGGTCGGGTCGGGCCCGGAGACGCCGCCCCGGGGCTCTTCGGTGTCGGCGGGACGTTC
>JAVKLA010000090.1:42327696-42341490 GCA_034782735.1 Sagittarius serpentarius
AGGCAGCGGTCCGCTGAGCGCCGGAGCCTGGCCTGGGCCCCGCCAGGCCTGACCCGCTCTCCGCTCGGGAGGCGTCTGCGCGCAGGAGGCCGGGCCCGGGGCGGCCACCCCTGAGGAAAGCGGGGCGGGGGCAGCGCCCGCCCGGCGCCCCGCACCGAGCAGCTCCCGGCCCCTCGGAGGCAGCGCCGGACTCTTCCCTCCGAGGTCCCCGCCGGCCCAGGCCAGCGCCCTTCGGCTCCCAGCCGCAGGCGTCAGGATGTCCGAGAACCAGCCGAACGCCAACAACCACCACCCGGCCAACAACAACGGGGGCGGTGGGGCTGCCGGCGGGAACAACCGGGGCGTCCGCAATCCCAACCTCAACCAGAACCCCTTGATCAATGTGCGCGATCGCCTCTTCCACGCGCTCTTCTTCAAGATGGCAGTGACCTACGCTCGCCTCTTCCCGCCCTCCTTCCGCCGTGTCTTCGAGTTCTTCGTCCTCCTCAAGGTGAGGGGTGGCTTTACGGGGAGGAGTGGACGTTCCTCTTGCTTGCCTGTAGTCGGGCACTAAGGCATAAATTTCCTTATAAACACAAAAAAGCTTGGCTCTGCTAGAGGTTACAGCCTGTGCTTGGGCCGCCTACCCGAGCTGTCCGCTGAGCTCCCATGGGCTGTGCTTCTGCGAGAAAGACTTGGAAGAGTCGTAGCAATCTGTGGTGGTCCCCACACCATCAGAGCTCTGGTACCAGAGGGAAATAAAACAGAAATTGCTGAGCCAGCTCGATGGGCAGCCAGGCTGGTGTGGGTCAGGTCCAGGGATGTGGGCATGAAAGACTTCTATTTCCCTTTCCAAGCAATGGCTCTTCTTGGATACATTGCGTACGTGAGATATTTGGTTGTTGGTGTTTTGTTGGAGTCTTGTCTTTTATAGAAGCCATTAATGCACAACCCCATTTTAACCTTATTTCTTTTTAGCAGTCAGCACCCTCAGCTGTGCCGGTGCAGTATCACACCTTTGCATAACAGAGTAAAAACCCACCTGCTTTCTTGTTGATGCGGGTGCAGGATTGGAAACCCACAGAGGGGCCTGTCAGTGTCCATGGGGCGAACTGCCTGTAGGCTAAATCCTGCACCGCAGCTTTCAGGGCGCACACTGACACTTCTGGCAGTACCGGTATGGGAAATTAGGGTAAGGGGATGAGGGGAGAGGAGCTTGCCAGGTGACAACTGTACTCTTCTGCTCTGAGTTTCTAAAATTCAGCCGCATAAAGCAAGAAAACATCTAGGACAGCTTGTCTCATACTGCACATATACGTTTTCTCCTCTCCCAAAAAATGTTCAAGGTTTTAACATCTCTCTTTTTTTCTTTCCTGTTGTATAACTGGATTCAGGCAGACAGGGAGACCGCAGTGGGGATGGTGCTAGCGGTGAGGCTGTCAGGCAGAGCGAGCGGTCCGGTTTTTAGCAGTTCTTGCTGCTGTCGGCTTTTGATCAAAGCACTCCCGAGGCAGTAAGAGTATTCGCAGGGCATCTACAGAGAACAGCCTGCTCCCGCCTGCAGGGTTAGGAGTCAGCCAGACTCCGGCCTGGTCTTGGCTCTGCGCGCAGGGTACGGGTAGGAGGTGAAGTCAGAGACCGTGGTTCTGCGCGTTACTGTTCACAGAGCCCTGAAACTGCTCGTGGTTCTGCCGGCTTCGTCGTGGCTCCTCCTGCGACGAGAGAGGTGTTTCTGATTTACCTTCCCTAGCGTCTGCCTGTGCAGCTCCTCTGCAGGTGTGATGTTTACCAGTCTGTTTATTCTTAGCAAATAGGTCAAGAACAATATGTAGCAAGGACAGATAGTTTAATTAGGAATGAGCATCTTAAGGCAGTTGGAAAGTGAGTGTATGAAATTCAGCTGTACTGCTTACTGTACCAGCGTTTCTCAGAGCTTTCAGCTGTGAACTGCGGACAGTGTTGGGTAGCATCCCACTATATTTATTATCTTCGCTACAGGGAACAAATTTTATTAGTCCGCTGTGTTTTGCTGTGGCTTTATAGCTGTTCCTTGGAGTTAGCCAGGGCAAGGGCGTGGTGATGCTCCACGAGCCCAGCCCCAGCCGGCCAGCTCGACCTCTGTCGCGGCGGAGTCCGTACCTTGCAGCGGTGAGTGGTGAATCTGAACACAGAGCTCTTGGTTCTGCTGTGGGTTTGGGTTGTCCTGCTCTTGTGCTGGGTTATCTTTTGTTGAGGCTTGCTTTATTCTGCCTTTGTAAAGTTAGATGGTCTTCTCTGGCCTGCAACAGGAAACACTTTGTGCTGAGGAGAGAATGGTTGAAAGCCATAGACGCATTTCTGTTTCTTGCAATATGCTTTGGAGCGTCATCACACATTGGTGCTGTATTTGGTCGGTTTGCCTGCTGTGCAGTCGTTTTGGGGACTGTGTTGGTGTGCAGGACCTTACACGGCGCTGGAGCCTGTGCCATGGGTGGCCTGTGTTTTCAGCAGGATACATGTACTGCGCAGCTCTCGATGGCAGCTCTGCTTTTGTGAACAGGAGGAGATTGTTCTTGCTGCTGTCTTTGGTGTGTTCCCCTGTTGATACAGTGGTGCTGAAATTGTCTGATTCTGGGCTGCTTTGTTGTTGATGCAGAGAGCACCGGGGTTGGAAAGCATAAAAGCTCTTGTCCACTTGCAAATCCATTTGTCCAAATTAATCCAGTGTATTTGTGGGCAAAAAAAGAGATGGTTAAAACTGGGGGGGGCGGTAAACAGGCCAAGGTTGGTGGAGCTGATGGTCTCTGCTGTGTTTCTTGCTGTGTGTAGGCTCTCTTTGTGCTCTTCATCCTGGCTTACATTCACATCGCCTTCTCCCGCTCTCCCATTAACTGCTTGGAGCACGTGCGAGATAAATGGCCACGCGATGGCATCTTGCGGGTGGAAATACAGCGCAACTCGAGCCGAGCCCCCATCTTCCTGCAGTTCTGTGGTGTGGAGAAGTTCCCAGGAATGGTAGTTGAATCCACAGCTGAGGAAGAGGAGGAGGAAGAGGAGGAAATGACTGTGGATATGTTTGAAAACAGTTCTATCAAGGTAAAGATGCATTCCCTGTGTACACAGAAGGAGATGGGAACCTGGTTGTTGGTTTGGGGAGAAATGGTTTGTTAGTGCAGTCATCGCAAGTATGTCACAGTTCCTCTGTGATCCCCTGGTCCCCTGGAAACAGCATGTTCCTTGTTTTTTCCTGGATCTCCACGTTAGCCTCTGATGGTTTAAGGCAGAAAATAAAGCCTGAGAAGGTGGCCTCTTTGTCCTCCTTTTGGTGGTGTAGGCCTTTGTGGGGGGCACAGAGGGAGCACAGAGGACGGGGGCTGAAGTGACTGCTAACATGACTTTCCCTGCCACGGTTTTCCAACAGTTTGAGCTGGATATTGAGCCCAAGGTGTTCCTCAAGCCATCCCGGGTGAGCAGCACCGAGGCACTGACCCACAACGAAAGCCAGGAGTTCTCGTTTAGTGAAGCAGCCACTAAAGGTATGCAGCCTCTGAGGGAGACTGTGTCCGAGTTTGAGATGCTAGCCAGAGCAGGTAAAGAGAACTTACACTGCTACCTGTGCTCTCTCCTTCCCCTGCCCCGTGCATCTTTCCTGCACGTCTTACTCCTTCTGGCTTCTCTGGGCCCGTGCATAGTAACCTTAAATGTCTTCCCTGATGCATTCACCTGTGGTTGATCTTGTCTGCACTAACAATAGATCCACAAGGAGATCTTTCCTGTGGCTGGAGGGAGGCTGGGAGTCGGGGGTCATCTGGGCTATAAAATTTGCGGAAGCCTCTTGGTCTGGCATTGTGTTTCTGCAGTGATTGGTGCCAGATATCTCAGATGAATGTGAACTTCCCTCTTCTGAGCAGTTTGCCGTCCTCTTGAGATCTGCAGGGATCCCACTGACAGCACGCATTCCTCCTTGTATTACCAGGGTTTGGGCTGTATTTTGGGTCTGAGTCAACACCAGTACTTGGAGCAGCTAATTAATCCTGAAAGCCACCGAGCAAGTTTTAGTGGGTTGTGAGATACAGCATTGCTGTTCTGCATCGTTCAGGATATCATCCTGCTTTATCCCTCCCCTTGTTCCAGCACAACTTAAGCTGCTCATGTCTCATAAACCCTAGAGGGAGATTTAGTGGCTTTGTATTATTTAAAATGGAATTCCAGTATTGGAAATCATCCGTTTCTAGAGGTTAGGGGAGGAAATCTATTAAAATATATGTATGTTAAAATAGAAGCATGGCAGTTGGATTCTTATTTAATTTGCCTTTTTCACCTACGCTTTTATCCCTGGAAAGACTGGAATTCTTCGCTCCTCAGAAGTACTGGATGTTGTGGCTGTGGAGGACTGTGAGACGAGACATTGCAATGGCACTGTTCCCTGCGGTGGTCTTGCTTGATGCTGATCCAGAACTCATTAGTCCTGAATTCAAGATCACTAGGTCGCATAAGACTAGAGAGCAATAAATATTTTTGGTGCAATACCTTTATTAATAGTTGCCTAAGTTCTGTAAGAGAGTCACGTTGTACAGTGCTGTGTGTGCTGATGGGCTGTGCCTTGATTTACTGAACGCCTGGTTGGAAATGATCCAGCAACGTGGTAGGAGACAGAATTGTGCTGCTTCCCAAGGCAGTTAAAAAATTCATCTCTTCAAATGGGTCCCAAATCCCCAAATACCTGGTTTTATTGTTTTTTTCCGGGTTTCTTGTGCTATAAGTGCACCAAATCTGATGTTTAGACAGAATATTTTACTGTGGAAAAATATTTTATGATACAAAGGAAGTAATTCTTTTGTTGATATATAAACACTTTATTTCCATTTGAGCTTAAAACTGTTTTATAATGGAAACAACAGATAAAACAAACACACCAGCCTGTGTTTGCTGCCCAAGAAGTGGGATCAGAGGCGGGGAAGTAAAGTGGGCGTTCCTGTCAGTGATGTGTGGCTGTAAGGTAGAAGAGGCAGGTACATTTCTTTGAAGTTCTTGTATCCTTTTAACTTTTTTGCTGTGTTGTTGTGAGATGCCTGACAGCTGCCTCCCCTGCCTCTTGCAAGATACACTGTGACAGTCTGAAAGATCAGGGATTAAATTGCTCGGCTTAGACTTAGCGGTAGGTTTTGCCCTTTCAGAGATGATGTAGCAAACAGCACCTATTTTGAACCTTTCCTTAAAAAAACCCCAAAAAACACCAAAAAAACCCAAAAAAGCCAACCAACCCCCCCCTAAAAAAAAAGACAAAACAAGCAAACAAAAAAACCAAAAAAACCCCAACAAACAAACCCCAAAACAAATAAACAAAACAAAAAAAACCCAAGGAAACTTCAGGCACCACTTTTTTTTTTAAGAAAGCTGTAATTGCTCCTGCCTTTCGTTTTGAGATTTGTAATTGCAGCAGTGACCTCTGTCTCCTGAGAAGTGCAGTGTTCTTGCCCTATGGAGTGTTTATTTGGTGTTCAGCAGGTGTAAAGTGTATTTTCCTGCTGTTTCCTAAACAACATAGAAAGCAGAAATTGAACAGAGCAAGAACAAGTGGTCTAGGTCTTGCCAGGCAAAGATGTGGGCAGATTCTGGACAACGCTCGACAGAGCTTGGAACTGCTGCCCTGCAGCTTGCCCAGAAGTTTCACATTAAGGACCAATGTCAAGGGAATGGGCTGCAATTTCAAAGAATTTGTATTGATTTGTTTTTAGTTGGTTGAAGGAAGCCTGGAGCCTGTGTTTGCAACTGATTCTTTTTTCAAGAACGTGGTAGGAGGGAGGGAGGGAATCCAGAGGTGCTGTTTCTTTTTGGTAATTGTTTGCAAACCCTGCTGCTGAGTCTCCCTTCCCACCCTCTTTTGCAGTGTGGCCGCAGGAAGAGTACATTGTGGAGTACTCGTTGGAGTACGGGTTTTTGCGCCTGTCCCAGAGCACTCGGCAGCGCCTCAGCATCCCGGTCATGGTGGTGACTTTGGGTGAGTGAGGGAGCCCGGCCCGCTCCGGTGCAGGGGTGGGTAAATGCTCTGCAAAGACACCTACGCATGGTTTCCTCTTTAGTCTTGTGGAAACTATTTATAACAGTGGATGGCGCTCATTTTCCACGTAGGAGAGATTCTGTATGGAGTCTTTAGTGCTTTAGTAGGTCATACCTTTCCAAGAGAAATAGTCTGAAATGGTGGAGCCTGTTTCAATGAGCCCTAATGTTACACCCAGCACAGTTTTCTTATTGAGGAAGGAAGACCCTCATGGTACTGAAGATCTAGGCTCAGCGAGGAGCAGCAGCAGTGCAATGCTAGAGCCCAGCGGCGAGAGCAGTTGTGCCTGTGTCGGGGACGATACTGAGCAGATCTGCTTAGCACTGTCTCAGCGTACTTCTGTGCCCCTGTTAGCACCAGCAGACTGTTTTCCTGCAACAGCGTTCTCTTTTCCTGGCATTTGCTCCATTAAAACCTGTCCAAGTCAGGAATATGATCTCAAACCGTCTTGCGCGTGTGAACTTAATTGATCTGTAACAACAATCAGACTAGATTTTATTACTCCTAATCAAACTGAAGTACAGCTGGACTGGAGTATTGAGCAGTTACCCTGTATAGGTAATGGGCAGCTTCCATGTTAAATGTCTATTTACTGACCTGAGTTTTCCAATTCAGCTAGACAGATTCCTTCGTCAGTATCCTAGTAATTTATTGAAAAATTATTTGTGTTCATGCTTCCTGTTTTGCTGAGGTTTGGGCTGTTTTTACAAGCTGATCGGTGTTTGTAGAGTAGAATGCCGAACCAGCTGCATGAGGTGGAATTGCACAGCCTTCATTAGCGCCCAGAGCTGCGGCGGGAGGATGGATGGGGATGGTGGGCCCCAGCAGTGTCATGCTGAGGCCAGCTGACGGCTAAAGAGTCTCGGCCTGGCCCTCTGAGTCTTACCAGAACTTGTTTCTCTGGACCATTAGTTGGGATGAGCCTGGGGAGATAGTCCAAGCCTAGAAGGCAAATTCCCTTTATGTCTGTGCCAGCAGAGAGTGTGACAGCCCTGATGTAATTCTTAAGGCCTGATTGACATTAGCATTTTGACAGCGTGGCTATATTTGTCAGGGTGTGACATTTTCCCTCCTAGTCCTGCCCAATTTAGTCTTGAGTGCAGATGCAGGTCTGCTGGCAAACGTGTCCTTTTGAGTGACGAGAAGACTGTGTGCTTGCCTTGCCGGCACTGTGGCTTAAGGTATGAACAGTCTGAATGTTTTCTTTTTGTCTTCTGTCTAGATCCTACCAGGGATCAGTGCTTTGGGGACAGGTTCAGTCGCCTGTTGCTGGACGAGTTCCTGGGTTATGATGACATCCTGATGTCAAGTGTCAAAGCTTTAGCTGAAAATGAAGAAAACAAAGGTAAGGCTTGGAGGAATCGCTTTCAGCAGCTGTGCAGAGCAGTTGATGTTTTTTTTCTGTGGATGCATGAATATCATCTTCTGACTATTGATTAATCTCTAATGCAGGGAACGGTTCCTTGTGTTATGTAGAGATGTTATTGTCAAGGACAAAATGAAAGAAGCAGGAGTGGAGAGGTGTCTGCAAACGAGATTTCCTACTGCTTTATTGCACTGTATAACAATAAGAGGGCTGCCGTGAGGAGGTGTTGCCGTAGATTTGCTTTAAATCCTATTGCTTTAGAAGGCGCTGGAAGTTTGTTCTTAGTTTGTGGGTTAATCGCGCTCAGCTTGTGTGTTTGTGGTTGTGTTTTTTTCCTCCAGGTTTCCTTCGCAATGTGGTGTCTGGGGAGCACTATCGCTTTGTCAGCATGTGGATGGCTAGGACTTCATACCTGGCAGCCTTTGTCATCATGGTCATATTTGTAAGTCGGTAGGAGCTGGGCATTGCCTGGACTCTTGAGCCTGGTGCTGGTCAGCATGTGTTTGATGTAACAGCGCAGGCCTGAGCTCTCATCTGCTTTTAAAGCTAAGCTGATGGAGTGTGAGGTTCTGCTCTGTTTTTTAATTTTTTCTTAATGTGGGTTCTTAAAGTCCTAACAGTGAAACAAACAGAGGAGCTGACAGAGAATGAAGTAATGGTGATGGTGTCAAAAGGGAGATTTATGTTAGAGAATCTCTAATGTAAACACTCGGGCTGCCAAGGCACGGGGTGCAGAAGTTTGTCCTCTGAGACTTTTAAGAACAGGCCTAACTAACTTGCCGGGAGTGGTCAAGATAGAACTGAGTCTCCTGTGATTGTGTGAGACCAGGTGATTACAGATAAGTATTAGACAAGATCCCAAGTGATAACTAAGCCTGTGTTTGTAGTCTTGGGTGACTCTTTCCCTTTGTATCTGACCGTCCACTGATGCAGCTGCTTGTACAATAATACTGTGGCCAGTGAGAGAGGAGGAAATGAGTGCTGGGTGACTGGTGTCGGAGAGGCATTAGAACTGCTGGGAGGAGCACAGATGTGGGACAGGAAGAAACCTGAGTTCCAGCTCTGCTGCTGCGGTTTGTTTTGGCCCCTGCTCAAATATTCAGAATCGGTTTCTTTACAAATGAATTACTGTCTGTTTCACTGCAGTAATACAAAGATTAATTTATGTTTGTGAAGTCCTAATTGCTCTTTGGGAAATCGGTTTGCAGAGCTCAAACTAACAAACATGGGATGCGCGCAGCACGCTGTGCAACATTGCAAGTCCAAACTCGCCTGTCCAGGCCTCTGCTGTAGTGTGATTCTGAAAGTGACGCCCTGCACCTGTGTGACTCTAACGCTGGCTTCTGTTCTCGTATTTCAGACTCTGTCCGTTTCGATGCTGTTGCGTTACTCGCACCATCAGATCTTTGTCTTCATTGGTAAGGATTTTCTAAGGGATTTAGGGTGTACTGGACACTGTGCCTGCTCCAGTACAGTGTATCGTATATATACTCTTGACTGTTGTTGCTTAGAAGGGTCCTGCATGCACCTGCGCAGGGAATATATCCCCCTATGCCCCCGCTGCCGTGCTTGGGAGAGCTGTTCTGTCTCTTGACGAGTATCAGGGACGGTGGACTTGGGACAGCGGACTACACTGCATGTTGCAGTGCTCTGAATGGGGAGGAATGTGGGGCTGGAGGGTTCCGTGGCCCCACATCCACTTTGTGTTACAGTATGTTTTCCTTCTTGCAGTTGACCTGTTACAGATGCTGGAAATGAACATGACAATTGCATTCCCTGCAGCTCCCCTCCTCACTGTCATTTTGGCTCTAGTAGGTAAGGACATCAGCTCACTTCTTGCGTGTGTGCAGCTAGTCCCTTTGGGATCCGGAGAAAGTGTAATTCCCTGTTCTGACCTGGCCACAGCAGGTGGTTAGTGTGTCTGCTCATCACAGGGTGGAAGGCTCTGGAATTTGATGGCACAGTGAGCTGCATTGTCCTTCTGGGTCCCCTGGAAAAGCAGTTCATTTGGAAATCACATAAACTGAAGCTTTGTCTGTCACTTTAGTTCATTTCAGATTCACACTTCCTGTGACCGTGTTGCATTAGCACTATTTGAATTTAAAAAACAAGCAACAAAAAAAAAACCCAACAATCCAAAATCTGCACTGTCCAGAGCCAGCTGACCCTCTGGCCTGTGCAGTGACCGCAGTCAGCAGTGAAACGTGTTTGCCCTTAGCTGCTGCTTTAAACAGAGCTGATTTATCCTGCTGTGGTCTTTGCTGTACAGTCATACAGCCCCAGCTCTGAAATGACGGGATTCCTTCACGTGCCCTGTTGGGAAGCCCTTTGTCGAACCGTTGTCTGTGCCCTGCAGCGTGCTGATGTCTGACACCCTCTGTCCTGTAGGTATGGAGGCCATTATGTCAGAGTTCTTCAATGACACCACAACTGCGTTTTACATCATCCTTATTGTGTGGCTGGCTGACCAGTACGACGCTATCTGTTGCCACACCAATACGAGCAAGAGGCATTGGCTCAGGTAGGAGCTGGCTGGGACCTCGTTCCCATCTTGCGCCTTCTCGCTGCCCATCCCGTTCTCTGGTGGGAGAAGGCTGCTTCGGATCCTTTCCAGCCCTCCCAGGCAGGAGGGCTTCCACTCTCGTATGTCTCCTTGGGAGCTGCCCTACATGTCGCAGGGTCCAAAGTACAGTCTCTTCCACTTTGGGTTTCGTGCGCGGGTCTCGAGAATCACCTCAATCCCTTGCCTGCCCTTTTTTTTTGCCCTGTTGAAGATCTGTTCATAGTGAGGCAATTCTGATTACCTGGTGGGAGTCTACACCACCCTGTGCAAAGTGCCCCAGCTCAGAACAGGCTTCGGGGTAGAAAGAAACGTTTGTCCTGTCCGCTGACATATGCCGATATTTATTGCTTTTCCATCCAGGTTCTTCTATCTGTACCACTTTGCCTTCTACGCTTACCACTATCGATTCAACGGGCAGTACAGCAGCCTGGCTCTCGTCACCTCGTGGCTCTTCATCCAGGTGAGCAGCTGCCACTTCTGCTGCACGTTAGTGCAGCCAGCCGCACGGTGCGTGTGAATTTGGTCCTGGTCGCTCCACACACCTCGGAGAGGTCTGGCTGCCTGCGGTTTAACCCATAACGCTGCTGACTGCTCACACTGGCTGTGCTGTTAAAAAGTGAAGGAAGTCAACTGCGGTTTGGGTTTTATCAAACTTCTTGTCAAGCTGAGTTTGAGTAGCAATCTTTATTTATATAAGAGATTGAAATAATCCCTGGTTTGGAAACGGAACAGCAGAAGGAGGCTATCGAACAGCCAGACTTCTTGGTCACTGGCTCAAATCCAGCCACGTGACTGACAGTAGGCTGATGTCAAGTGAGTTTTGGAAGGTGTTGGGGAAGGATTTCTATCCTGTCTTGCGGGAAGAAATCCTACTGAGGATCTCCCCTGCAGAGGCTGAGGAGTTGGTCAGCTCTGTGCAGTCAAAGATGCTGGCAAGACCAGCTCCAAATTGATGTCTCCAATAACCTGGTTCAAGCAAACCTTTTGTGCATCCCTGGCCGTTGACTTGCCCCCTTTCTCTGCTGCAGGATGGAGATGGGGAGCTCAGGATGGGCCAGAGAAATGCTTTTACCCTTCTTGTTCTCAGCCCTTAAAAGGGAAGAGTGGTTGTACTCCATTGCCTGTCTTCAGAGAGAAAGTATAAAAGCGGCTTTCAGGAATCATAGTAGAAGGGTTAAATCCTTCCAGAATTTCAGATAACCTCTTGGCTGTCAGAGCAGCCGAATTCTCCAGTCACTGTCTTTACAGCGAGAGGAAAGCATGGTTTTCTAAGGTATGGCGGGGCTCGCAGCCCAGGCCCAATGAGTGACTCCTCTCCTTTTGCCTTCTCTAGCATTCAATGATTTACTTCTTCCATCACTATGAGCTGCCAGCCATTCTCCAGCAGATCAGGATCCAGGAGATGCTGTTGCAGAACCAGCAGGTGGGCCAGGGGACTCAGACGACGCTCCAAGACAACCTCAACAACAACACTACAGCTGCCCCCGTCGACGTGGGGAGCCGCCGACCCCACCTGGCCGCCGGACCCTCTGGGGAGAGCAGCAGCTCGGCTGCCCTGACGCCCAGCGAGGCCTCCAGCGTCATCGCTGCCGCCACGGCGGCTTCTGTTGGGAGCGATCTGAACTGGGTAGCTGAGACAGCCGCCATCGTTACAGAAGCCTCGTTCCTCTCCGACCTGAGCACTACCCTTCTGGAGCCAAACGTGGTGCACGAAGCCATGGCCAACGGGAACCCTCAGGATGCTGCCGCTGCCTCCAGTTTGGTTGCCCGCATCAGGGTCAGCAGCGACCACCCGGAGACGGCCATGGGCTCTATCACCATTGAAGTCACTTCTACATCTGTGGTGGCTGCAGCAGATGTTCCCCCCGCCACAGGGGCGGCACCGGCTGCGCCCCTCGTCCCGCTGCAGGAGGAGGGAGCCTCCGTCCCCAGCCCTTCCCTTCCTGAGCAGACTGAGGCTGTCGAGGGCTCAGACAGCCAAGCAAAACCTAGAGGCAAGAACTGCGTTGCAAACAGCAGTGTGGCAGAGACCCCTCCGGCCTTTGTTGAGGACGCTGGTCAGGACAGACGTTCGGGGCGTGCTCTTGGGGACCAGGGGGAAAGCAGCCCTTGCCCAGCGCCGGCGGATAGTACACCTCGCTCCAAACCTTGCTCGGAGCCAGACTTGAGGAGCCTGTCTTGAGTCCCTGTTACTGTAATTCTGGACTGCCAGGAAGGCATTTGGATTTCGTTTGTTACTATTTCTCACTTCACCATCATCCTTAACCCATGAATTCCTCTTAGCGGAGGCAGAGCAGCTGGGACAGAGAAAAGGTGCTGCGGTGAACTCCCCTGGGAAAAGGAAAAGCACGTGTGCGCTTGTGTACGAGAGAGGCTGACGAGGGAGGGACGAGGCGTTCGCTCCCACGGCCTGCCAGGCTCGGGGGCCTTGTGCCGAGGCCGCAGGCGAGCAGGCTGCCTGCTTGAGCCCTGCAGTTGGCTCCGTGCCCCGGCTTTTCCTTGGCCCCAGCTGCCCCCACTTTACCCCCTGTGCTCCCATTTGCAGTCCAGGTGCTGTTCACGAGTGTGAGCTGATTTGGGACAGACCAGGCGTGTGTGTGTGTGTGGACTTTCTGGTTAGAATAGCTGCTGCATATGAACAGGCAGAGCGTTTTCAGACCCCCGTGGGAGAGCTACAGAAAGCAGAGGAGAAACCTGGGAAACTTTCCTTCCCCTTAAGGGGAACAGGAGCTTAAGACCTTCCCCAAACACTAGATCTGCTCACGCCAGGGCAAAGCTGGGCAATAACCGAAGCAGAAGCTGCAGTTCAGCCCCGTGTTTTTCTGTCCTTGAACTTCTCTCAGTCAGTGGGTTTGGGGGGTAGGAGCTGCTGTGTCCAGGTTAGAGGTTCCACCCCAGGAGAGATGCGTTTGGCTGGGCTCGGAAGCAGCGGGGTCGATTCCCGTGCTGGTCAGCCCTGGAGAAGTGCTGTCCCTTCTGCGCTGGTGACCTCTGCGAGGGCTTTGGGAAACTGGCCTCTCTTAGGTGTATGTGGCCTGCATAAAGTGGGAGCTCCTGGCGCAGGCAACTGCTCTCAAGTAGTATCTGCTGGGAACTGGTCGGTAGCGTCGGTGTCTAGAGACGTTTGGGATGAGGACGGCAGCTCTGTCTCTGCACAGCTCTGCTTTTGGCACCTGCCTCTGTGGGTGATGTAGTTTGCTTTTTCAGTGCCTTGTCCCTTCCATGGGACACGTTCGCATTTAAGGTCAGCCCCATCCCAGAGGAGAGATCAGCTTTTCACTGGCTGAACTGTTGCATGAGATGGTTTCGCAAAGAACCAAAACACTAAAGCCAAGACATTTCAGCTTATTTTCCCTCATTTCCTCGGCGGCGGAGGTGAAGCTGGCCGTGCCCGGCCCCTCTGCCATGCGGCTGCCTGACTTGGTACCGTGGGGCTGAGCTGGGGGGCTGGGACGGGGACCGGCTGGACCCACAGGAGGATATGGCTGGAAGGAGGGTTTATGCCTGTAGGTAGAGCAGAGCGACGCCGGAGTGCGTCGTGTCTGTAGGGCTGAGCGGGGAGAGCAGCTCGGGGAGAAACGTGGTGGAAAAGAGCAGCGCTGGGAGGTGACGCGTGGGGCTCTCTGCTCTTCGGGGGAGAACGGGGTCGCTGCCGAAGTGTCCCCAAGTTCAGCCTCCTCTCCCCACAGCTGAGCAGCATCTGTGGAGTCCCTCTCCCCTGGGGGGCTCTTGCGTGCATTTCGGTGTCTTCCACCAGGAGAGGGGTTCCATGTCGGCACCCCGTGGGCTGGGAGCCCCCCACTTCACTTTCTCTGCGTTTCCCACCCAGCTGCCCCCCCCCCGGGG
>JAVKLA010000090.1:42350527-42361556 GCA_034782735.1 Sagittarius serpentarius
CCCCCCACCCCCCCCCCCCCCCCCCCCCCCCGCGGGGCCCAACAGCCTCTTGGCATGAAACAGCCCCCCAAGCCCCCACCCCTCCCTGGGTGCAGCGCAGGAGGGGGCTCGCAGGGAAGCCCCGTCCTCCCTCCAGCTCTGCCCAAGCACAGCGCCCTGACCCAAACCCCACTGGGGGAACTGGGAGAGAGAGTGGGACAACTGGGAGGGAAGGCTCTGGCCTGGGCTCGGCCGGGCGCAGGCTGCCCCACTCCTGGGGTGGGGTAGGGGGGCCTCGGGGCTCTCCCTGCAGCAGGGACGCGCTCCCACCGCAGCCCCCAGAGCAGCCCCCTGGCTCGGGCCGACGCTCCCTGATGCAGCCGATTAATGTTGATCCAAACTGGCAGGAGGAAGGTGGGGAGCAAGAGACGAGAGAAACGCCGCTGATTAAGCTAAAAGCATTATCCGAGCACGCTGCTGGCAGGAGCGGGGTCTGCGCCGACGCTTGCGTTATTAAAATGCACTTTAAATCAACGGTGCTTACTTCTGGTGTATTAAGCAGACCGGGGCGGTGGGTGCGCACGGGAGATGGCCACGGTCCCCGAGATCCAGGGGACCCCCCCCCCCACTCCATCCCAGCAGGCCGGGAGGCAAAGCCTTGTGGGGACGGGGAGGGAGCCGCAGGGCAAAGACGAGGGAGCATCAGCGCGGCTTCCCTCGGACAAGGAATCGCTTCCCCGTGCCCCACTGACAGCGCTGCCGGGGAAGCGGTGGTGGGTTATCGAGATCTGCGGCCAGCAGCGGGGTGTTCAAGAAAAACCTCAGGCACCTTTCACTATAAAAAACAAATCTTTTATGTAAAAAATAAACCTAAACAAAACCCACAACCCCCGCTGCCATGCTCGTGACAATACAAAAGACCGATTCCCTAGAACACCATGAAAACAAAGTAGCTGGATCCAAATATATATAAATTGTCAACTTACGAGATTGGAAATAGCACCTTGCTGGCCCCCCCCACCCCTCCCCAAAGGAGTCAGCCCTGCACCCCAAAACCACCACTCGCACTCTGAGCCCAGGGACACCCCCCAGAGCACCATGCCCGCCGGACCAGGAGGATGGACGGGGGCAGGGCGGGAGTCCCGTCTTCAGGCTTGGTACCCCAGGGACCCCCCACCTGTCCGCCGCAGCACCTACGCCGCCCCCGGGCACCCCCCAGGAGCAGGAGCTGCTCAGCCCCTGCTCTCACGAGAGCGGAACAAGCCCACAGCGAGATCCCGGCTGTGAGGGGTCCGGCGATACCGAGCAGCACTTCCCAGGGCGGGATGGGCAGAAGGGGTCTCCAAAATCCAATCTCAAACTGGTATTAAGAGAAAAACACTTTTCTGTCTGCACTGCAGGGTCAGGTAACGAAAAGAAACAAAAAAGGGCCAGGGGAAGAGACGAGGAAAGAGCAGCTGCGTCCTGAACCCCTCCCTCGGAGCCGGCGATGCTCCTCCCGCAGCCGGCCGCTCCGAGTCTGCCCCCGCCGGCACCGAGCAGCGAATCGGGGTGAAAACGGTCCCCATGTTGTCCCGCACGCAGCAGCCCTGCAGCCCCCGCGCTTGTCTCAGTCCCGTGTCATCGAACGGACGCCAGACCGAGCAGGCAAACGCTCCGGCGTGCGCCGCGTGACAGGTGCTGGCGAGGACGCGAGCCAGGCGTGCTTGCACGTCTGCCTGCGCAGGTGCCCGAGGGCGGGCTGGTTCTTCGCCAGGAGCTGGGCAGGGAGAGGCAGAGGGGTGCGAGGGCAGGGGGTGCCTCTTCATTTGGCTGGTTTGGTGATGATGCGAGCGGAGAAGTCAAAGAGGTTCTTGTTGATTTTCCGGAGGGTGCTCACCTCCTCTTCCAGCTCGCTCACCTGGATCGTCAGATGCTCCTGGTCTCCCACCAGGTTCTGCCAGAAGGAAACACAACAGAAAAGCGTCAGGCACCCGGGTCTCACCTCTGGCAAGTGGAGGCTGGTGCTCTGCCCAACAGCAGCAAACCCCCAGCCCTTTCGTCCTCTCCCTCCTCCATCTCCTACTCAAACCGCAGCCCCTCCTGCCTACACCACCAGCAAATTCCAAGGCTCCTTCCTCCCCAACTTGCAGAGAGCCCTAAGAACGAGTTCAGCTGAAGAGACGCCCCCCCCGCCAAGGGCTCTGTACGAGAAGGATGCGATTCCCCCCTCTCGGAGCAGCTCTCACCTTTTCCCTTGTCGAGTACATCTGTGAGTACATCTTCTCGGCCTTCTCCAGGTAGCTCTCCCCAGACTCCTGCAGGGACCAGACAGGAGTGATTGATACAGAAGACCTGGGCCCTCTCCCAACACCCCTGGGCAGGGTTCCCCGCTGAAGTAGGCAAAGAACCCCCCCCCAGCCCCACAGGACAAAGCAGAAACACCAAGCAGACACTCCCGCGGGGTACGACCAACCCTGCGGCACCAGCAGAGCCTGGCTGGAGCTGCAGCCCCTTTCCAAAATGGAAGGCCTGTGCGCAGGGCTGGGCAGGGACAGGGGTCCCGAAACAGCCCCCTCGAGAGTGCCTTGTGCAAGGGTCCGCCAAGCTCCTCTCCCAGCACGGACAGAGCGCTTCGCCTGGGCAGGGGGAAGCACTGGGCTCGCCACGCCGCAGGCTGCTCTCCCCGGCGCCGTGCTGCGAGCGGAGGAGCCCGAGTGACTGCGGGAGTGACATCTGCAAAGCAGCACCTGAGCTGGCCCCGCACTGCCGGCATGCCGTCCCCTCTGCCGAGCAGCGGGCAAACAGCCCCTCCCGGACTGGCTGCCACCTCCCCGACATGGAGCTCATCCATCAGCCGTGGCAGGACCGTCACTCGCCCGGGGACAGATGCTGACAGAGGAGAGAAACTCTGGGACCGCCGGCAGAGAGATCAGGGGATGGACCGGCAACGGCATGCAGCAAGCCTGTGATCGTCAATGGTGCAGGACACCCCCTGCCTGGGGATGGCCACGCCAGGACCGAGGGACAGCAGTGGTGGGACGGCAGAGCCAGCCCATGCCGCAGCACAAGGCTGGGAGGACAAATGACTGCACCAGCCAGGACGGCGAGAGGAGCGCGAGGGAGGAGGAACAGGTTTCACCGTGCCGGAGAAGGGCGTTCGCAGACGGGGAACAGCCTCTGGCAGACAGAGGCAAAGACACTGCGTGGGGGGGCTCCTGACAGGCAGGACTTTGGGCAGGGCAGAGCCGCAGAGCTCCAACGACCTCCAGACGCCCCCCCCGCCACCATGACTGACACTGGGGTGATTTCAAAGGGACACCTTGTGCCCCAGCCGGGACCCTCCTCCACTTGGAGACCTCAGTCCAGGGGTTCCTCCTCCCCAGCCGAGAGCAAGGGAAGAGCCTGCCTGCTCCCTGCCCGGCCTGCCTGCTCCCTGCCCGGCCTGCCTGCTCCCTGCCCGGCCTGCCTGCTCCCTGCCCGGCCTGCCGGCAAGGCTCCCACCACAAATCAGTTAACTGGGAGATTCCACTGCTTCAAAAAACGGCACTTGGGGAGGTTTAGCAGCACAGGGGAAGATCGAACAGGCTGTGGACCTGCTGCCCATCAGCAGTGGATCAGCACGGACCGGCCACCGCCGCTGCTCTGGCACCCTCCAGCACAGACCCCCCCCTCCCGCCCTCGACCTCCGTCTCCCCCTCCCCAGCAGCCTGCTCGTCCCCGGTACCTGCTGGTGGAGCCCGAGGCGCAGCGTCACTCCCTCACTCCCCTGCTCGTCGTTGCTCTCGGTGCCGTGGAGGTGTTTGCTGAATTTGGGGAGAGGCACGCTGGGTTTCCCGTCCGGGTTGAACATGTTGGCTGGGGCCAGCACTATGAAGGCGTTTGTAACCGGACCTGGGACGGGACAAGAGGAGGGGACGGGTCAGACTTGCCCCCTCCGGCGGGTTTGCCTCTTGCCTGGCACCACAGGCAGCCCCAAGAACAGAGTACGACCCGTGGCACAGGCAGCTGCCAGGACTCCTGCCTTCCTCCCCAGCACCTGGGAAGAGGCAGAGCCCCTCTCCCCATCCTTGGCAGTGGGGAGTGGGGACGCGTCTCCGCACCCCGGGCCCGGCAGGCAGCACGGGGAGGAGCGGGGCGGCCCGGCCGCCCTCCGCAGAGCCAGCCATCCATCAGCAGCTGCCGCTCTCGCAGCTGTCTCCCGCAATGATCTATCACACACTCTCGTTTAGCAGAGCTAATGAATGCTTTAATTACTGCATTTACTACCCACACAGGCTGCTGCCTTCTGTCAGCAGCCCCCTCCGCTCCCCCTTCCAAACTTGTGCTTGCTGGCAAACTCCCACCGCTGCCCCCCATGCCCCAAACCTCTCCCTGCTCCCCCAACCCCCTCACACCACCTGCAGCACACCTCCAGCAGCCAGCGGGCTCATGCGCAAGCAGAGCAGCTCGGTCACTGCTAACAAATCCCCGACCATCCATCTTCCCCCGGCCGAACTCAACAGCATGAAGGGAAAGGTTAAAAGGATCCAGATGCACCTGAGCGGAGGCAGGCTGCCGCAGCGCCCGCCCAGCGTCCCCGTCAAAGGCAGTGGGGAAAGGTGCAGGATGAGGGAGGGAGCCCCAGGGGGGGCTTGGAGCCAACCCAAGGCTTTCAGTCTCTGCAGAGGAGATGGACAAAAGCCCCTCTGATGCGGACAAAGGCTCCCTCGCCATCATTTCCCAGTCCAGCTAGAGTAGAGCCTGCTCCGAAGCCTGACCCTCCCAGGATCCAAGGCTGGATCCCACTGGCAAACCAAAGGCTCTGCCGAATACTCGGCCGAGAAGCTGCTCTGCCAGCAGTCCCAGGCTGGCCCCGAAGCTGCTCTTTGCCAACACTTCGCTGTAACAAACTATTTGTTTTACTCTTCCTCCCTAAAGACAAGATGTTTGCTGCTGCTTGTGAAAGTATCCATTAGTGAGATTAGCGCTGCTGGTTCACCAGCAATTTGAGGAGCAATTTGAAAAGAAGGGACAAGAAAGGCGGAGAGGAGAAAATCTCACAAACTAGCCCACGGATTCCCAAATCTGGTCACCATGCAGGCGCAGACCCCCAGCTCCTCTCGGACCCCAGTGCAGATGCAAGTCCCATCCAAGCCCACCTCATCACGATGGCTCGGGCACCAGGCGGTGGGTGACACCCTGCCAGCGTGGGCAGAGGGACTGGACTCAACTCGGGGAGAATAAATAATCCAGCTTCCAACACTGGCAGCTGTTGGCAGGACGGATCAGCTGGAATATCCCCGGGGTGGCCTTGCACGAATGAGCCCTCGGGGATGGTCGGTGCCACACAGTGTGTGCAGACAGAAGGATGGAGCTCACGTGACAGGGTGGGAACTGAGGCCTGGAGGGATTTTGGGGCAGTGCTGGAAAGAGAACCGAGGAACCTCATCCCAGAGGTCTTCTGCCTCCCCTTGGAGCGGTGCCAGCCACGCTGGGTGACCAGGAGCAGCCTTGCCGTGCCCGGCACAGTCACAGCTCATTACCCGAGAGCAGCAGGCCAGTTTCTCAAAGTCCGTCTGCTTGCCCATGCTCTGTCCACCCCGGCCCGCCCCCGTCAAGGACAAGCAAACTTTGCTGGAAAAGCCCCCTGCATCTGCCCTGTCTGCACAGCCACGCTCCTCTCGAGCCCTGAGCCACGCTCCAACCCCTCTGATCTATTTGCAGCACCATCATGTGGGGAGGGCAGTGGTTTCTGCCTTGCCCCCAGCTGCCCACTCTGCCCTGGGAGCAGAGGGACCTCGCTCTCCCGAGTACACCAGGCCAGAGGTTGCTGTCACGTCAGCCGTGGCAGAAAAGCCCTTGTCATCTCTGCCTTGGGGAGGGAAAGGCTCAAGGAATGCACTGGAGGGGCGAGCAGGGCGGCAGCAGGGAACAGACCTTGCCGGGAGGCTCACGTCACTGCTCAGAGAGGCGGCGAGAAAGGCCAAGGGGAGCCAGGGACGCGCTGGAAACCAGCGCTGCAGGGAACTCGCTGCCCCACTAAGACAGGGCGAGGAGAGGCAGCGCTGGGACAGAAGAGCCGCAGAGCTCCCAATGCAGGGAGGCTGCGCGGAGCCTGCGCCCTGTGCGGGGACCCTCCACCTACGGCACAGCTCTCTGGTGGTGGGCTCCCCTGGACGGCAGCTCCTGATCCACAATACAACTCCCACCCCGCTCCCGGGCTCCGATTAAGCACACAGCGGGAGCAGGGTGGTACTGGTGCCACGGCTGCCCAGGAAGCCAAATCCCTAACCGCAGGAAGAAGCGAGCCAGCAGAAGCTGCAGAAAACACCCGTACCTCATGGCCCCAGCACCCAGCGGCACGGTCAGCCCGGTCTTGCCCCTCATGGGAAGAGCTTGTGTCCATCTGCACTCCCCTGCGGCCTCAAGGAGAGTTTTAATGCCTGGCTCGCAGTGAAAGCTTGCCCCCCCTCCCCTGATGACTCACACAGCTCAGATTTTGTCTGCTTTCACCCTTCCACGGCTAGTGCAGAAAGGCTGGATGGGTGCCGCAGTAGGTCCTCATTAGAAACGGTCCTTGGCAGCAAAAGGAAACGTCGTGGCTTAACCCCAGCCAGCAACTAAGCACCATGCAGCCGCTCACTCACGACAGGAAAGAAGGAAAGGGTCTGCAGGCAGCCTGGCTTTCAGCGACTGCCCTGAGGCAGCAGCTTACTCGCCTCTGTCCAGAGGCAGCTTCACAGAGCAACAGGGTCTGACTTTCACCACCGTCACCTTCCAGGAGGGTTTAGGCAGTGCCCGGAGAGCAGCACTGCCAGCCCCACCGGCAAGAGTGGTGTTAAGAGTCTGGAGACCACCTAACCATATAAGAAATCCGCTGTTGGCAACAGCTCAAAAGCAACAGGAGGGCTAAATCGTCCATTGCTCTGAGGCACCTAATTGCTGATCTGAGCCTGTAAAGATTTGTTCGCATGGTTTATCGGAGCCATTAGACCGAACTCCCAGACGACTGCTTATATCGGATTCACTTCAGGCCTAATGAGCTCACGGGTGCTCGTTGCTGCGGTCACAGAGACAGTCTCCTCTCCAGACACATCCTCCCCCTCTCACAGCCTCCCCAGGCGTCAGGGGGTGTGTGTGGGGCAACCGCTCCCTTTGGAAAACAAGGAGGAAGATCCTGGATGTCCCCAGCGACAGGGTGAAATCTATGACTCACTCCCTGACGGTGCACAGGGGGGTTGTTAACAGACACAGGCAAGGTCAATACATTACTCCAGACAGCTCAGGCGTCCCTCTGATGCCTCTGCCCTTCCTGGAGGTGTGAAGCAAGTAGCAGAGAAATGCCTGAAGTGCCCAGGACAGCGTCAGAACAGCAGAAGTGAGACAGCAGCGGCCTTTGGCAGTTGAGGAGGAAAGGATTCCGGAGATAAGGGCATGCCTACCTTTGTGATTCATCGTCTTCAGGCACTGCTTGCTCTGGATGTCCCACAGCCGGACTGTTTCGTCGTGTGAGCCGGAAAGCAGCAGGCTGCCATCCGTGGAGACCGACAGACACGTCACCTGGTTCCTGGAATGGGGAACAGGATGTTTAAACTCAGGATGACCCGAGGACTGCCAGAAAGTGGTGAGGTAGGCAGATGGGGGCAATGAAGTGTTTGCCAGGTATGTCTGGTCCCTCACCTGTGCCCTTTGAAGACCTTCCCATTCTCCCGCTCTGTCTGGAAGGTCCGGTCTCTCTGGACTGGCTGCAGAAATGAAGGAAGGAAGGGAAAGAGCTGTTTAAATTCAGGAAGACCGAAGCCAGCAGGTTCATCACTGTGTCTGGAGGGGGCAGAGGAGATACAGGGGAACCCAGGCCCTCCCGTGCCCTGGCAGGTCACACCAGTCACATAGGCAGGGAGGTGACAGTGGCTCAGGGTGCTACATCAAGAGCAGCACTGAGCAGATCTGCAGCCCCACGCACTCACCCAGGCACAGAGGTCAACCTGGAAGATGGATCCATCCATGCCGCCGCAGAACATGTGATACTCGGAGAGGTCAAGAGTCACAGCCATGATCCCCACGTCGAAGAGGACAGAAAGCAGGAGCTCCCCAGATGAGATTTCCCAGAGCTGGAGTGAGAGGGTAGAGGAGAATCAGGGGCTGAAACTGTTAACAGCAGGATTGGAAGAACACGCTGCAGCAAGCTGGCAGCAGGTACCGGCATCCCCTCCTTGCTGCGGATGGGGAAACTGAGTCCAAGGCATAACCATGGCAGAACCCAGGATCAGCCTCTTTGTGACCATAAGACAACAAGTTTCCCAGGCAGCTCCAAAACGGCCCTCCACCCCCTCCCGTGCCTGTCCTGTCCCCAGGGCAGACTCCTCCGTGCAGGGCAGGAGGAGCGGGCTCCGGGCTCCAGCGTGCTCTGCTCCCTGCCCTTCAAGACTAAAGGACATCAGTGAGGGGAATCAGATGAGCTGACCCCAACATTCCCGAGGAGGAGAGCACGAAGAGGCCCGGCCCGAGGGCAGGTGCAAGAGAAACTGCTGGTGTTTGGAGAGGCAAAGCCCATTAGGTCTGGCAGCTCTGAGTCATCACAGAGACAGCCAAGACATTCAGCTACTGCAGCCCTCACAGACAGCTTTGCTGCAGCCCGGCAGAAACTCTGCTTTAACCCTGTGGGGCCTGCGCACCTCTGGGACTCTTGTTCAGTGGGACGGAGCCGAGCCTTACCTTCGCCGTCTGGTCAAGGGAGGCTGTGGCAGCTCGTGCCAAGGGCCCTCCAAAGCCACAGCACAAGTCCGTGATGGGGAGGCTGTGTCGGGACCACACGTGGCGAGGGTCAGGGATCTGGGAGGGCTCTGCCTGCAACACGCTGTAGGGGAGAACAGAGAGACGGGTTGGCACGGCAGGTCAGCAAGAGCAATGCGGGGGATGCCAGAGCAAAGCGGCTGTGAGGAGAGCCGGCCAAGGCTCTGCTTCCTCCGGGATGGCTCTCCTGGCTGCAAAGACCAAGCAGGATGCAGAAGCCATCAGTGGCCACAGCACCTGCAACACCGAGGATGAGGGCCACTACTGAGCTCCCCATCCCAGAGGGGACAGAGACCTCACCTGCCGTGAGCCGGGAAAGGGCACAATCCGCCCTGCGTCAAGCAGGGAAAAGAAGTCAGAGCCATATGCCACAGCTTGGGAAACCCAGAGGAGACACTAGGAAAAACCTCTCTGGCAGCGAGGATGACAGCAGTGGAACAGCCGCCTAAGGAGGACACAGGCTCATCATCACCAGCAGGCTTTAGGAACAGCTTAGGCACGTGGGCTTAGTTAGAGCTGATTCCACCTCTGGGAAGCAGTGGGTGATCTCCTGTTCTAATATTCCTCGCCCAGATGCTGTCTGTCCCCTGTACAAATGGGTCAAGACTGCCCCGCAGTCCACCGTTACCTGTAAAGGTTCCACACCAGGGCCAGACAGTCCTTTGCCCCCGAGAGAAAGTGGCTGCTGTCGTCAGTAAAGCAAAGGCATGTGAGGTCCTGGTAGTGTCGGTTCAGGATGGCTAGGAGGTTCCCGTTGGAGACCTAGAGCAAGGGAAAGGACAGGAGAATATTAAGAAAGGAGCACTGAGATGTCCCGGAATAAGATAGCGCCCTGCCCTCAAGAGTTGTGGGTGCAGCAGCACCTGCAGCTCCATCCCCAGGTGGGTGTTCCTGCGTACTGACAAAGGTAAATACACTAGAAAACAGTTTGAAGAGGTCCTGCCCAAGTTAAGTCTGGAACCTAGTGATGCTAGTGCTATTCTTCTGGTCAAGATACAAGCGTGCAGTAAAAATTTCCTGTTTACTGTTAATATTATTTTGACGGCTTCTTCCAGCCTCCCACAACACCTAATGAGATGGCTGCGGGCGCTACAAAAGCCGCAGGAGGCTGCGTGCCACCCCAGGGATTGCTGCTCTTCAGCACGGCTGCAGGGTCTCAGGCTGATGGAGGCTTTAGGGTGGACATGGTGGTTCCCTAAACCCAGAGCTTTTCTCGTTAAAAGCCAACTCTGCAGATGGGGAGGGAACTAAGGAGGCAGCGAGGGAGCCCTGCATAAAAGAACAGAATCAACTTCCTCTCGTTGTCTGAATTACACCTAAAAATAAAACCAAACTGCAGTTCAATGGAGAACAAGTGGTTTCACAGAGAAGGCACAAAACTAGGGCTCTTGTGCCCATTTCCAGGTCTACGATGGCTTCCACGCAGCCTCTCTAACATGCCTGTTCCCTCTGCCAGAAGGATGGTGCCGTCACCCACTCCAGGCAGACGCTCGGAAGCGCTTGCAAGGCAAGGCTAGCTGGGGGCAGGCAGAAAGGGCCACGTTCTGCAGATGAAGCAGAGCAGGGACCAGCTCAGAGCATCACGAGTGAGTAACTCCCACTCGCTGCAGTCTCAGCCCAGCATTCCTTGTGAGGGCTTTTTTTCCAGCATTGCCACAATCACATTTTTAAAAGAAAAATCTGATGAATTAAGATAGAGCCGCCCACATAACAAAGCTCAGAAACATCCCCTAGGACAGAGAGCTTTCCAGGTTAGACGTCTCAGAACAAGCTTGTTCTTTTATTTGCTTGGTGGAGTACTTAGAATGCAGTGTAATCCCCATGTAAATACACCACTAATTAGAAATAGAAGAATGATGACCAGAGCACAGCAGTCTCTGCAGACATCCAGACCGCAAGTCACACCCAAATATTAGGCTAAAACGTGGAAGAAGTGCTAAAGTGTATTGGGTTTGCACGCCAAGGTTTTAGTAGCAGGGGGGCTACAGGGGTGGCTTCTGTGCGAAGCTGCTAGAAACTTCCCCTGTGTCCAATACAGCCAATGCCAGCCGGCTACAAGACGGACCCGCCGAGGCCGAGCCCATCAGTGATGGTGGTAGTGGCTCTGGGATAACAAATTTACAAGGGGAAAAAAAAATTGCTGGGGCTCAGAAAATGCAGCTGGAGAGAGGAGTGATAACAAGTGAGAGAAACAACTCTGCAGACACCAAGGTCAGTGCAGAAGGAGGGGGAGGAGGTGCTCCAGGCGCTGGAGCAGAGATTCCCCTGCAGCCCGTGGGGAAGACCCCGGTGAGGC
>JAVKLA010000090.1:42379992-42390111 GCA_034782735.1 Sagittarius serpentarius
TTGCTTTGCTGACAAAGGACCTGCTCTCGTCTCCGCTCTTTTTTTTTTTTTTTTTTCTTCTTTTAAATAAACCCTAATTACTGTTAGTTCAGCTGTGCTGGAGCTGGGAGGCAGCCACCTCCTCTGCAACCCTTGAATCGGCCTTGGGGGCCGGGGCTCTGGGGGGGGCCAGGGCTCTCGGGGGGACTCTAGCAGGCAATGCCCAGCCTGGGGGGAGCCAGCCTGGCTCCTGAGCCGAGGGGTGCCGGGGGAACAGTCCACCCAGCAGCAAACAAAATCAGCTGGGTGAAGGCACTGACTGGGCACCCAGGGCAGGAGGGACGTGTCCCCCGTCCCCCACCTCATTAATTATCCCAGGTCTCCTTGGGAGAAACGGCTTCACGTGGTGCCCGGATGCCGGGACCAGCACCCGCGGGCTGCGTGGGCACCCAGGCATCAGGCTGGGGGAGGCACTCGGCAGCTAAGCCGCTCTCGCCGAGAAGTCCCTGACCCCTGACCAGGGATCTGGTGGGATTACGGCTCCGGGAATGCTCCCTGAACGCTGTGAGCCGATTACCGGGCTGGATCCCTGGCCAGGAGCACCTTTCAGCAAGCTGGACGGTGGTGCGGGGCGAGCCAGGCGATGGCTGCGCTGGGGTCGCGGGGCAGGATGTGGCCCTTCTCCCAAGAGGTGTCCACCTGGGACCAAACCACTGCTCCCAGTGCCCTGTCCCGCTCCGGTCCCCTCCTCACCCCCGTTATCTGCCGCTGGCCCAGCCAGGCGCCGCAATCACCTCCTCCCGGCATAGGAGGGCCCGGCCGGGGGCCCCAGGGCGCTGCCCTTTATCTGTGCCCCCGCCATGCCGCAGCACCCGCTAGAGCTGAACCGCCTTTGGGGTGGGGGGACGGTGGCCCCCGTCCGGGCGACGACACTCGGGTGCCCCTTGCCCCGCGCAGGGGCCCCCTCGCCCTCCCCGGGGGCGGCTCATCCGCTCGGCTGGCTAATGCAATAAAGCTCTAATCAATATTTTAAAGAAAGTAAATGGGCCCTCATTAAGAGGCCACAGGGCCCCCGCTCCTGGCCGCTCCTCCAGCCAGTTTTGGGCTTTTTAAAGGAAAATAATCCATGGGAGAAAAGGGTTCAGGGCCCCGCAGCGGGGGCTCTGCTGCCGGTAGGAGCAGAGGGGATCCCCCATGCCTTAACCGGAGCCTGGGGTTTCTGCACAGGGCTCCAAAGGAGAAATGGGCCCCTCCAGCAGTTCCCCCAGGAAAATCCCAGCTTCATCTTGCGCGGAGCTGCCGTGGCCCTGCCCGGTGCACTGCTCAGCTGGTCCCCAGGCCTGGGAGTGGGCAGGGCCGGGGGGGGGTCCGGTTTCGCCCCCGCTGTGCCCAGCGTGCCGCCTGCCGAGGTTGCAGAGTTGCGTTGGGTTTGTTTTGGTTTGTTTTTCTTTTTTTTTTTTTTTTTTTTTTTTATCCCCAACCGTTGCACTTTCAAACGCCGTATCTCGGGGGAGCGCTGCTCGGCGCAAGATAAGGGCTGAGGTTTTCGCCCCCCACATGGCCACCAGCGCGGTTCAGACCTCCCCATTTGGGACAGCTTAAGAAACCTCCCACACCCCCCAAACGCACCGGCACCCTGCCAGCACCGCCTCCCCCCAGCACCGCGTTGGCTTTAGCCTCCAATGCTTCCTGCAAACGGGAGCAGAGACGGGGGGGGGTTAAACGTCAACCTGCGGCACCCCAACGGGGGCACCCCAAAAGGGGCCTAGTGGCTGCTGCAGCCAAGGGGGGCACTGGGAGACAGATCCCCCCAGCCGCCCTCCCGCAGGACACGGCACCGGGGTGATGGGGTGCAAGACGTGCCCGAGGGAGCGCAGGCAGCCGCTGCCTGTCGCAGGCAGCAGAGGAAACTCCAAAAGGGGCAGAGGCAGGAAACTCCGGCCCCGTGGGCTGCCGACGCACCCAGGGCTCACGCTCCCGGTATTAGTAGGGCACAGTAATAGCGGTACCGAAACAGAAAGGTCAGGAGGGGGGTTCTCCGCAGGGCAGCAGCAGACACCCCCCCCCCTCCACTTACTCACCGGGGCTGGGGCGCAGACATCAAAGCAGGTTTTTCCCCGGCAGCCCCACGCCGACGGCAGGAGCTCGCCAGCCAGGCATTACGCAGCAGTTTGTGGCGGTACGCAGCAGCGCCGGATTTTTGGCCGGGGTTAGCTGAGCCACTCGCGCTCTGGCGGCTCGTCAAAGCGCGGCTCCCCCCACGAGCATCACCCTCCAGGGCAACGGTGTGACGGCAAACACCCGTGGTGTGAGCCCTAGTGAGCCCCAGAACCCGGCCACGGTGCCCTGGGGAGCGGGTGCTGGGGCTCACCCCCAGCCCCCCTGGCTGCCCACGGGCAGCTGAGACCCCCGTGGCCAAGCCCAGCTCCAGGCTGGCCCCCCGCGGACCTCTCGTGCCTTTTGGGGTGAGATTAGAGATGATCCTAAACCCAAAGAAGAGCAAAGGCAGCCCCGGCCCGGTCGTGCAGCCCAGCGTGGCGGCAGCGTGGGGCGGTGTGCCGACGTCCTGCCAGACCCCTCCGGCCCCGTGCCGCCACCGGTGGGGCTACAACAGGCGCAAGATCAAAACGAAAGCGAGCCTGTCCTAGCTGCCGGCCGGCGGAGGATGTGATGGCCATTTCCGACGGGGAGCCTCCTCCCACCCTAAAAATGCCCCTTTTCCCTGCCCGAGCAGCCATCGTGCCCCCAGCAGCCGCTGCCCCCCCGACCCCCGCACCGTGCCGGGGGCTCCTTTGTTCTGCTGCCCGCGCCCCGGGTCAGCCGCCGAGTTGACCTCTGCCTGCGCGGTAGCCGTCCCGGGGGACGGGGAGGTGCCACGCGCCTGCTACCTAACCTCCCGAACCTCCCGAACTCTTCGTCACCCCCTCCCCTCCCTCCCCCCTTGAACTGGGCCCCCTCCTCCTCCCCATGTCTCAACCCGGCCAAGCCCCCATTTGCAGGAATCTGTCCCAGATGGGTCAATAAAACCCCGCGGTGGAGGATGGGGACAGCCCCCCGGCAGGCACGGGGCACCCGGGGTTTTGGTGCGGAGACGGGCACGGGGACTCAGACGGCAGCACTGCCTGGTGAGGATCACGTCCTCGAGCACAGAGGGAGCCGGACCAGGGACGCCGGGGGCCCGACGCCAGGCTGGGCCATTCACCAGCGCCAGCACATCCGGAGCTGAACCCAAACCGCAGCCGCAGAGAGACCCAGAGAGCCCCGGAGGCGGCGGGGACCGGGGCCAGACCACCAGCCCTGTGCTGCCTGGGGGGGGACCCGAGCCCGCTTGGAGGCAGGGAGAAAGAAATCAGTCACCCGCCTCCCCCAAACTGAGCACACACAGCCGCAGCTCAGCCCTGGAAAGTGCCGGGGGTGTCTGGCTCAGCCGACACAAGCAGGAGGCCACGCGCTCCCCGCAAGCTTGTGGGAGAGCAGAGGTTCTCCCGGTGCTGAGCGGCAAGGAGCTCCTTTGCAAAAAAAAGAGGAACCCCGAAACAGCCCCTCCCTCGAGCAGTGTTTCCCCACCGTGGTGGGAAGGCACAGCACCGCCACGGCTGCACTCACGTCCCCACCAGCTCTCCCACGCAGGGTGACCTGGCCAGGGTGCGACAGCACCCTGGCGCTGCCGGGGTTTCCCCTAACGCGCCCCTCTACCCCTGCGAAGGGGCGGCAGCGGTGGGAGCAGGGGCAGGGAAGGGGTAAAGCATCCCCTGCCAAGCAGCGCTGGCCGCCCCACACCGGCGCTCGCTGTTTACATTCCTGCTGCTCCTTCCCAGGCTGCGCCGGCCCGGCTGCGCCAGCTGGGCCGGGGCTGGGGCTGGGGCTGGGGCGCTCGGCGGCACGCGCTGGAGGGCGGCCAGGAGGAGCTCCCAGCCAGCGCCGCACCGAGCAACCCCCTGGCCCGGGTCCAGCGGCCGCGATCCAAGCGCCGGCGCGCTGGCAGGCTGACATGCCGGGGAAAGCCTCTCCTGGCCGGGTGCTTCGCCTCCTCTCCTCCGCCCATGGCGCGGCGGCGGCAGCCGCTTTCCTTCCCCCTCCAGCTGCTTCCACGATTAACCGCCGTGCTGGGCTCTCCCCACCGACCCTGGGAAGCTTTCCACTGCGAAGCGAAGGGGAGGGAGGGTGGGGGGCTCAGTCCCTTTTGCCAGCACATCCTGGGGGGCAGAGGTGGGGAGGGGGCAGAGGACGCGCTGGGACTTGGGCTGGTGTCCCCAAGTGCTGTGGCAGGGGACCCGGCAGAGTCTACGGCACGGTCCGTGGCACATCTACAGATCACTGCACCAGCACGGCATGGGTCCTGCCTGCATCGCCGACCACCCAGCCCCAGCTTTTCCCATTGGATCCTGAAGGCTGGGAGTGATTGCCGAGTCCCCGGAGTTGGCGCACATGTCCGGTATGGCACCGACACGGTGACAAACAGGAAGATCACGGCTGCGGTACCGAAAAAGCCTTTTCACAGATATGAGATCACGTCCCTGGCCCCTCGCTCCCCGACGGCAGGAAGCACAAAAGAGAAACCACAAGAAGAGGAGGCGGCGTGGGTGCAGCGGCACGAGGGACACGTGGGGCAGAAGCCTCCCTCCTTCCCCGCAGCCGGGCAGGAGCGCACCGGCGAGGGTGGCTGCACGCTCCACGCTTGCTTGTGCCTTCTCTGCCAGCCCCATCGTGAGGCTGCCCGTATCCATATGTGCCAGCAGATCCCGGCAGCCCCTTCCACCTTTCGGGAGGGATGCGACGGCCGCTCCATCTGGGTCCCATCTGCTGCTGTTAGCTCCCGTCCCTTCCCCCAGCCCTAAACTCAGATGTATTTAAACACACACATCAAAGGAGCTGGGCAGCCCCTGGGGAGCCCCGGCTTGCAGCACATTTCCTTCTATTAGCCGAAAGCGGGGCGCAGCGAGCTCCAGTGCCGGGAGAGAGCAGGAGTGTGCCTGCCTCCTGCCAGCCCGGCTCAGCCGGCACGGGGAAGGTGGCAGAGGGGGCAGCTGGGGTGCTTTCACCCCTCTTTCACTCTTCAATGGCATTTTGGCAGTGGCAGTGGGGCAGCTCTGCCCCCAAACACCCACAGGGTCAGAGCTGTCCCCACCAGGCATCACCTCTGTGGTGATGGGAAGCAAGCCAGGTCCCCACCAAAAACGGCTTGGAGGGCGGGGGAAGAGGAAACCAAAGAGTCCCTTCAGATTTGCAAGTTTGGGCTGCTTGTTTCCATCATTTTCATCAAGAATTCTCCCGGGTCCCTGCGGCGAACCCTATCACACCGCCCACCTGCACCAGGGCCAGGCCATGGTGCCAACTGGGACACTGGATCCCACTGGAGCCACTGACCAAAATGACAGGGGAGGGGGCGAGGCTGAGCCCAAGCACTAAAACCCTGGAGAACGCCCACGCTTTCTTAGCAGCAATGACGGCAGCTCGACCCGACACGAACGCTGCCGGAGGCGGCGCTGCCAGAGGCATCTCCCCACGGCGAGGACGCAGGGACGCGCGGCAGAGCCGAGGAGCAGTGAAGGGACGGGCACGGGGTTGGGGGGGGAGCGGCACGCGCGTCTTGGCAGGCACCTACTTGCTTGAACTGCTCCTCGTAGGTCCAGTCGCCGTGGTCGGGCGCCGGCGGCGGGGGCTGCGCGTGGCCCAGTCCGGAGGGGAGCCGCTCCTGCCCGCCCGGCAGCCGCTGCGGCTCGCCCCGGTAGTGCTGGGGAGCCGGGGGCTTGCGGAGCAGCAGGGATCCCGCGCCTGCCCGCACTGCCTCTGCCGAGCTGAGCCCTTCCTCTCCCATGTCTTCGTCTTCCTCATAGTCTTCCTCTTCCTCCTCCTCCTCCTCTTCCTCCTCCTCCTCTTCCTCCTCCTCCTCGCCCAGGTCCTCTTCAAAGTCATCTTCATCCCACTTGCCCTTCCTAGAGCGAGGCGAGAGCAGAGATTTGCTCCCGCAATAGGTGGGGGTCTGACCCCCCGACCCGATCCCTCTCCCCTGCGGGATGCTCTCCTGCGGTGGCTCGGCCCTCCCCCTGCCCCACAGGCCAGATCCCATCCCTCCAGGCGGGAGAACCTTTTCATGACACACACCACCACCACCCCCCCCCCTCCAGGCACCCTCTCCTGGTTCCTGAGCAGCACCTGGTGCTGCACGGGCAGAGCACAGAGCCTGCCTGCCCCACGGGCACCCCACAGCCACGGGGCTCAGACCACCCACCCGGCACGCGGGGAACCCAGCAAAGCCCCAGTGCACCCCACGGGCAGGTGGCAGCCCCACGGTGCACCGTCGGCCATCAGCATCCCAAGACAGCAGCTCCGACGGCAAGCAGGGCTCTGCCAGATGGCTCCCAGCCTGTTCCCTGCCCCGGTGAGGACGCGGGCTGGGAGGAGGCAGCAGCCGCGAGGGCCCTGCATAATTTAAAGCCAGACCAGGATCCTCTGTCATGGCCCCACGTGGCTCCCTGGGCAGAGACGAAATGTCGCCCCACGCCAGCCCAGCACGAGGAATCACGGCTGCCGAGCCGAGCTGCTGCTCGCAGCGATCCCTGCTCCGGGACGTCCCGACGGTGCTAACCCACTTCCCTGCCCCGAGCTGCACGAATCCCCCGGCGGCCGCCACTGCCGCTCCCCAGCCCCAAAGGGAAGCCTGTGCCCCCAACCAGCCGTGCCAAAACCCACTGGGGCCAGACCGCGTCCCTGCCCCTTCCCCGAACCCTTAAGAGTTGCTAGTCTGGGGTAGCGTATACTCACAGATCCTCCTCCTCCTCCTCAGAGCCCATCTCCTGCTGGTACCCGCCATCTTCCTCCTCCTCCTCGCCGCGCTCCTCCTCCTCCTCCTCGGAGGCCTGGCTCTCATCTGACAGCCCCGGGCTGGACGAGTGGCTGAGGCCGGCGGCCGCTGCCCGCATGGCAGCCAGGGCGGCCATCTGCGCCCGCTGGATGTGCGCGCTCTCGGGCTCCGCTCCTTCCTCCGAGGGCGCGGGGGCTGGATCCTGGCCGCGGCCCCGGGCCGGGGTGCTGGCGGGGGTCTGCCCCAGGGCTGGCGGGGGCTGCACAGGGGGGGGCGTGGAGCGCTGCTGCTGCTGCTCCTGCTGCCGCGCTTCCAGCGCCTGCTGCAGCCGCGCGCGCTGCTGCCGCTGCAGGTTCTCCATCACCGCCTGCAGCTTCATGGCTCTGCCGGCGGGCGGCGGGTCCCCGGGAGGGCGGGGGGCGATGCACCCGGGGGGCAACGCCCGGGAGGCGCGGGGGGCAGCGCCCGGCAGGCTGCCGCGCTCCAGCGGGGCTGGAGGCCAAGGCTGGGCAGCGCCGGAGGGGGACAGCCCTGCGAGGGGGCTGCCGGGGCCCGGGGGGGCAAGGGCAGCGGAGGGTCCGCAGCGCCGTCGGGGTGTCAGGGCAGGAATTGCCGCCAGCGGGTCAGGGCAGAAGGACGTGCCCCCTGACCCCCCTCAGTCTTGCCTCGACGTCTCCTTCGCTCGAGGGTTCCGGCGGGAGCCGCGGGCACGGGGCCCCTCGTCGGGATCAGGGTGGCGCTGCCGTCGGCGAGCGTGCCCCACGCAGGTGCCGAAACCTCCGCGGGTTCAACAGGCAGCGGCTGCAGCCCGGCGCATCGCCCCCCTCTCTTGCCGACCGAGCACCTTCCGGAGGGCGGCAGCCTCGGGGTCAACACGGCGTCCCCCGGCTCGGGGCCAGACGTCCCTAGTCCTCGGCCGGCTCAGCTTCTGGCAGGCGTCGGCGCAAACCTGCCGGGAGAAGCAGAGCAGAGGGTCAGCGGAGCTGCGGCAGGAGCTGCTGAGCAGGAAGGAGTTAAAGACAGTGCAGGAGCCTCATTAATCTCGAGCTAATGAGATAGGGAGGCCAGGCCCTGCTGCTGGAGGGGGAAGGGGCCTGCCGGACCCGATAGCCCAGCCTGGCCCTGCAGGCAGCGGATACCGGGATACCAGCGCCCCGCAGATAACAGACCCGCAGGGAGAGCGCTGGGAGAGCCGCCTGACACGTCCCCCACGGGGGACACGGCACGTCCCCACCCAGGGACACCAGGGACACGCTGCACGTGGGCAAGGGGAGCGCTGGGCTCCTCGTGATGGCCGGAGCAGGCAGCTGCCAGGCCAGCGCCGAGGCGCGAGCGGCACTGGGGTCCACTCCGCGTGGCAGAGGGACCCCTTGCCCAGCGGGGTCCCCAAGCGTGGGGGGACCCGCGTGTCCCTAGGGCTCTGGGGCAGCCTCCCGGGGGACGGGCATGCAGAGCCTCGCTCCTCGGAACCCCAGCAAACAGGCTCTGCCGGCCACCCCCGCGAGCCCCCACGCTTCTCCCCTTCACCGGGAGCTGCGGGTCCTCCGGGGTGACGCCGGGCTGCGAGCAGCTCGACTCTGCTTCACCCCGCCGGTGAGCACCGGAGAAACTGGTACATTATGGCCGGGCCCCGCCACACCCCCACCGCCCCGGCACCCCAGCCTGGATTCCCTCCCCGCCGCAGCACCGAGCCCCTCAAGGCTTGGTGCAACCAGCAGCCGGCCCCCGGATGGACAGGGCTCCACCGGCAACAACTTCGGCGTGACCTCGCCTGTGCCGACGGCAGGAAGGGAGCTTGCCGCGCCACTGCCGCGGTAGTGCCACGCACGGGCATTGACTCAGCTGGGCAATCACCCCGTTTCTGCTGCCCGCGAGCCAGTGGAGCGCACACACCGCAGGACCCTCACAGGGACCGACCCGGGGCCGGATCCAGGGCCGGCTGGGGATGTGGGCAGCCCCCGCCGCGGGGGCAGGACAGCTGCCAGCACGCGGGAGCCGGCAGCTACGGCACGATCCCGCGAATTCTGGAAAGGGGAACCCGTTTCCAGCGCGGGCTGGTGCCACTGCCGATTGGGTGGCCGGGTCGGAGCCGCTTCCCCCGCGCCTCGCTGCGGCAGCGGCCGCATCCGCTCACAGCCCTGCCGCGCTCGGCTTGCGCTACGAACGCGCCGCCACTGCGGCGGCCCAGGGGCTGCTGGCTGCACCTCAGCCACCGCTGCCACCTCCGAGGGGAGCCAGCGCCGGGGCGGCAGGAGCTGGTCAGCCACTTGAGCACTGCCCAGCCTCTGCCCGTGCCTCAGTTTCCCCTCCTCTACCCCAGCCATCTCCATCTTGCCTGCGCGGAGGGAAGGCATTGGGGCAGGGACACTCCCCTCTCTGCAACAGGCAGGGCTGCCCGCACGGGGCTGTCCCGGAGCAGCGGCCGCTCGCCGGCCACGGCTGCGCTCTCCAGCATGCAGCCGTCCTGTGCCACGTTTGAACTCCGTCCCCTGCACCTGTGAGAACCATGAGCAAAAACGGAGTGAGACTCGTCCCAGGCACGTGCTCCTCCAGCCCCGTGCCACCACGGCTCTGCCTTGCCACGAGTTGCCAAATTACTCAGTGCCAGCACCGGCAGTGCCAAGAGCCGGGAGCAGAGCTGCCTCCTCAAGCACCCTGGGCCGTGGCCGTGCCAGGGCCACGCTGCCGCGTCCCTGCGGGGAACCAAAGCCCAAGCGCAGCCAGAGCCTGCTGGCACAGCGAAGCCAAAGCTAGGGGACTGTGGCACCCCGGCCTGGCCGCCACGGTGACCTTGAGCCGTGCCCCTTTGTCCCTCCCGGCCGCGGGGACTCGGTGCCTCCCTGCCATGCGGGCGGCGCGTGGGGGATTTCGGGCGGCAGTGGCGGCACCCGCGTCCTGCGGGGCAGGTGCTCGGGATCGACAGCGGCTACACCAGGCTAAAAATACGCGGTGGCGGGCGGGGGTGTGACGGACGGGGCCTTTGTGCCACCGACGCCGGGCCTGGCCATGGCTGGACACCCCTGCCTGCTGCCCCTGGACCCCTGGGGGGGCTCACGCCGCTGCCTGGGAGGGGGCTCCGAGGGCAGGAGGAGGAGGAAGAGGAGGAGGAGGAGAGAGATGAGGAGCCCGGGCCTGGCGGGTGCCCGTTCCTGGGGACAGACAGGGCTGGGGGGGGCCGCGGGAAGGACCCCCGGGTTGGGCAGGGGACTCGTCCCCGGGGCTGAACCCGGTCTCGGCCCCGCTCCTGGCGGCACGTGGCACCGGCTGCACCTCGCCCGGCGTCCGGGCCGGTGGCCCCCGGCTGAACCCGGGGGTGGCGGGGATCGGGGTGGGGG
>JAVKLA010000090.1:42390211-42417757 GCA_034782735.1 Sagittarius serpentarius
AACCCCCTGCCAGGGCAGAGGAGAGGAAAGACCCGCTGGCTGCCGCCCCGCAGCAGGGAGCCCAGCCCAGCCCAACCCGCGAGGAGCGGGTCGCCCCGACGCAGTTACCCGCTCCGGTTTCAGAGCCGGAGGGCGTCGGGGTGGGGGGGGGGTGGGGTTGCAACAAGAAGCGGCGGCGGCGGATTCGGGGTGGTCCCCGGCCCCGCCGGCGCTTGCCCGAGAGCCCGCGAAGGCACGGCTCGCCCTTCGCGCCGGTAACGTACCTGAGCAACCGGCGCGCCGGCGGCGTCCTCGAACGCGCTGGAGGTGACGGGAGGGCCCGTGCCGTGCTCGAGGAGCATCTCTGCGAGCGTACGGGCGGGCTGCGGGCGGTGGGGGAGAGGCGGGTTGAGGGCGCCCGGCTCTCTTACGTCCGCCCCCAAGCCCGCTGGCCCCGGAGCCGTCACTGGCAGCAAAACTCCCCGCCGAGTGACAGGGGCGCCGAGGACGGGCGGAGCGGGCTCCCGCCGGCGCCGGCCCGCGCTGACGGTCTGTAAGTGGCCACCTATTGATGAGGTGTCCAGTTAAAGAGTTCGCGAGACACTAAATCAGCCCATTGATCCTGCCGAGATCGATGGTGCTACAGACCTGATCGCTGCAGCGGGCAATTAACACCCTCTGGAATGAGCCGCCTTCGTGTAACATCAAACGCTCCAGCAGACAAATCCAATGGGCCCATTGACCCGGGCGCGCGACGCCGCCCAGCCCGCCCGGTCGAGGAGGGGACGGGGCGGCAGGACCCCCCCCGCCCCCACCCCCGCCAGCCCCCTCCTGCCCGCTGGGACCCCGGATGCCCCCCGGGGAGGAGCCGCCGCGAGATGCTCACCTGTGCCGCCGCATCCCACGGACCACGCCGGTGGCCGCGCGGGCGCTCGGTCCTCGTCCTTGCCTGTGCTAGGGAGCCGTCCCGCACCCAACCTAACCCCCCCTCGGCCAGCTGAGCGGTCCTTTGCCCCGGGAAGAGGAGGCTGGCCATGCCGGAGGAAGGATCCGGGTTCTCCCTTTGCCCTCTCGCTGCTTTGGGAAGCGCCGCAGGCGGGGAAAAGTTCCAGGCATCTCTCCGAGAGGAGCCTGGATTTTCCTCTTTAAAAAAAAAAAAAATAAAAAAAGAAAAAAAAAATCAATAAATCTGAATCTAATCTCCTAATAAAGGTTTAATGAGGACATAATGTTGATGGAACAGAACATTGTTGCAGCATAATCGCTCCCAGCTGCTGCGCGAGCGTGCAGACAAAGGCCCGGTCCTACGACAATTTCCCCCTTCTCATAATGACGCCTTTGTAGCAGGCCAAACGCCGGAGAGGGGCTCCGTCCCCGCTTCTCCCGGGGATGCTGCAGCCGGCAGGTCGCTCGCAGCGGGGCCGCCTCTGCTCGCCTGCACCCGCGGCCAAGCCCTCCCCCGGCTTTGCCCACGAAGAGCTGCGCTTGGGGGCAGCTCTGGGAGGCAGGGACCGCCACCGGGACCTCGGGGCGGGTGCGCAGCCCCCCCAAACCCACCGGGAAGCCCCGGGGCACGGGAGGAGCCCGGCCTCGACGCCAGCGGAGGCGGCGGCGGCCCGCGTCGTTCAGCCCTGGAGAAAAAAGCAGCGACGCGTGGCAGCCGGTGGCTCCGACCGCGCCGTCATTAACGTCCACCTGCATCGTGACGGCCAGGCGGGGGGCGCGGGCAGCACCCGTAGGGCGCGGGCTGGGCCGGGCGACGCCGGCAGCACCCGCCGGGTCCCGCCGCGGGCTGCGGGGGGTTCCGCGGCTCCGGAGGGGACCCCCGAGAGCGCCGCAGCAGGGCCGGGGGGAGAGGCGGGAGGAGGCGGCTGCGCTGCCCCGGGAGAGCTGTGGCCCCACCGACCTGGAGCAGGAAAAGGCCTGGACCCGGAGGCGGCTGTGTCAGAGACAGGAGGCCGTGATTAGGATAATGGCCTAATTAGTGTTTACCCCGCCGAAGGTCACGGGTGCTCCCCGGGGACACCGGGCCTGGAGAGGCGATGTGCCGCGGGGGAGCCCCGGCTGGGCTGGGGGCCGAGCGGAGCCCCGAGGCCGCTGCTCCCAGCCTGGGGTAGCGGAGAGCCCAGGACCGGGCTGCCGAGAGCCGTGCCATGGCAGCCGGGGAGCCTGCGGGCTGGCTCTGGCCGGCGGGGTTTTCTCTTCACCGATGCGGCAGTCCCGTCTGGCTGCGGTGGCTTTGCTTTGGGTGTCGGTGCCGCGTCCCGCTCGCTGAACGATAAATAACAGGAACTGGTTAAAAATCTCCTGGTAGGGAACAAAGGGCTTCTTGTTTCTTGCCTGGAAATGAGAAGCTCGGGGAGCTGTGGAGCTCCTCTCTGTGGGGTCGGTGTTTGCTCCGGTCCCCAGGGAATGAGCTGCGCTGGGACTCTGCTCCCTCGGGGTGACAGCGGCTGTGGCAGCCTGCCTGAGCTGCGGCTTGCACGGGAAGGGATCCCGACACTGAAGTTATCGATAAGGGACTGAAAGTGGAGCTCGTCCGAGACCGGCTGCTCGCTCCCAGCTGGGTGCCTGATGCTGTAAAGCCCAGCTCTGCTGGCACAGGCCCAAGGTCACTGTCACCTGTGAGTCTCCCTGGTTGGAAATGAACCCTGTAGCTCTGCCGAGCACCAGCGGGCAGAGGCGGCAGCACTGAACGGCAGACGTGGCAGCGTAGGGTGCCAAGGCAGGGTGCCAGGCCCGCAAGCGTGTGCCGGGCAGCTTCGGCACTGCCACAAATGGTCCTGGAGGGTTCAGGGAGCGAGAGGCCCATGCGGCTCAGCAGCCCGTTCTGCTGCCGAGGAGCTGGGGCTGTGCCTGTCCTGAGGCCCGAGTCTCAGTGCGGGGCAGGGGAGGGCTGGGCCAGGGGTTCCCTGTGCTGGGAGCAGGAGGTCCTGGCAGCGCTGGGGGTGCTGCCACCCTAGTGACACTTGCACAGCTATTTTTAACATCTTTTTCCCCCCCCCTTTCCAACAGAGGTTGGAGGATGAGCCCTCCTCATTGTCCCACTGCACTGAGTTAGGTTTTCCCCCCCAGTCTATGAAAATGGTAAATATTTACTGTGTGTTGCCTTGGACTTCTCTTTGAAGGGCTTTTTCTGTGGTGCAGCCATTCCAGGGCCGTGCTGGTGAGCCGTGACAGCTCCTGGTAGTGCCAGGCTTGCAGCTGCCGAGCTCTGTGTACTCAAACCTCCGAACTGGGGCCGGCAGTAAGGTGACTCCCTCTCTTATTGTTTTTTTTTTTAACCACCTTTGTATCAAAACTTGATCCGCAAGTCCTGGTTGCTCTCTGTTTGCAGCTTAGGTTACAGTTCCCCACCCTCTGTTAGTTATCACCAGGGATACGTGCATCCCTTTTATTTCTTTCAAGGCCACCTCTGCCGCTGTTTTCTCTCCAGCTGGAAGGGGGAGAGGTTGTTCCCTGCCCCCCAGCAGCAGGGGCCCCTTCACTGCCTCTGTCCACGGGAAGGGGGGGGGGGGGGGAAATCAAGGGTTTGGCATGGGTAAGCAGCTGGCCGCCTTCCCGGGCTGGCGGGCCGTAATCGGCCGGTGCAGCCCACTCTGCTTTGGCTGCTGAGTACGGCTGTGCCAGCGCCTGATTGCGGTTCTGGGTCTCTCCTGAGCCTCAGGGTGCTGGAAAGGAGGGTACGCAGTGGGGACAGCTCTGCCTGGTGGGAGTACGGCCCCACGGAAGGGGTGAGACCGTGGTGCTGCTGTGGCAGGGAGGAGAGCGGTCAGCCTTGCTGCTCCCCTTCCAGCCCTGCCCCTATGGTTGTGTTGGGGTGGCTTGTTTTGGTGGTGTTGGTTTTCTCGCCCACCTTCTGCTGTGCTAAAGGAAACCCACACAAACCGGAGGGGAAGCTGCAATGCAGAGACCTTAGCAAGTGGGCAAAGAACAAGCGAAAAGATAGTGAAACTTCCTGTCTTTGGCAGAGTTTTAGTGAACTTTGAAACCAAAGCGGTTGCGTTAAATGCCCAATGAGCTTCTTGCTCATCACTTGGTTTAATTTTCACACGAAATTGTCTTAAGCTTTATGGTTGTTCCTAAGTTGTGCATGTGTATAAGTAACGCCCTGACCATAGAATTGTTATTAACAGAAGCCAAACACCCTTGGGTGTACCTGGCAGCGGTGCAGTCTTTCTCCCAGGGGCTGTAGCTTTATGGCAGTGAAGGCTTCTGCTGCTGGGGACAGCCGGCTCGCTGCCTGTTGCCCGCTCTGGGTGGTGCTGGGGCGGCTGGTGTCTGCTCCGGGCCCCGCCGGCTCGTGCCACGCAGGTGCCACACACTGGCCACATCGCCAGAGGATGGAGAACCAGTGAAACCAGCCCTTGCTGGGGTAGAGGAGTGCCTGGCTCTGGGGGGTGGTGGGGAGCAGCTGCAGCAGCGTAACGGTCTGGAGGGAAGAGCTGGCCCAGCCAGTAATGGTACGGCCAGGGCGGGTGTTACCGCTGCCTTCGAGGACCGGGCGATAGGGCGCGTTGCCGATCACTGCAGAGGCCGCGTGGCAGGACGGTGCCGGTGGCTCCAGTGGCACGCTCTGGCTGGGCGATGGCAAACGCAAGGTGTGGTGGGTGTCTGGCTGCATGGGGCACCTTGGGTGCAGCCTCTGCCTCCACAGAAATTAATCCCTTCATTTTGCCTTGCGTGCTGGTGGAGTTAATTACCCAGAATATCTAGCTGCTAATGCACAGCTGCTTTAAACAGACCAAGTCCTTGGAGCAAGCCACGGTTCAGCAGCGTAGCGTGCTGTGAGGCTGTTAGCTGTGACCGGAGGGCTACAGGGCCCCGTGGAGGAGGATGCGGTGCCTGTTGCACTAACCCTGATGGCTGATGCTCTGCCTTCCCCATCGTCCCTGCCGTGGGCTCTCCCTGTCCTCGCGCCGCTGTGGCTGCCTGAGGCTCTGGGGGTCTTGGGTGGGCTCAGTCCCTTCTGCCATGTGTCCTTGCAGGAGGATCGAGGACTGCCTGCCTCCGCTGGAGGACTCCCCGTCCAAGAGGTTCTCTCCCTCCAAGCGAAAGCAGTATTATATCAACAAGGCCATCCGCAACTCAGACCTCATCCCCAGAGCCAAGGGGCGCAAGAGCCTGCAGAGGCTGGAGAACAGTAAGGATCCAGGGCACGCTCCAAGTGCTGACTCTTCCCAGGCTGGGTCTCTTCCCCAGGGCGGGTGGCTGCTGACCCTAAACTCTGTGCTGCGTGGCAAGCAGGGGGGTGCTGGGGGTGCAGGGCCCCTCTGAAGGCACTGCCTCCCTTCTCAGGGGCTTTGCTCTTCCCTCCAGCTCGCTACCTGATGACACTTCTCGAGCGAGATGAATGCGGGAGCGATGAGGGAGAGCTCGCCCACTCCGCCACCCCGAGCATCTTCACCGAGGCCTGTAACAACGAGACCTACGTGGAGGTAGGCACAGCTGCCCGCCTGCTTGGGGCTCGCTGGGGAGGCCCTGGCATGGCACGTGCAGTTCTGGCAGTACATGGTGTCCATACCTCACTCCTCTGACCCAAGGAGCCCTCTGCCACCCCAGACTGAGCTGCTGTGCCCTAGCTCCTGTCTGGTGTTGGAGTCGGGGCTGGTATGTGTGTGCCCGGTGCCCAGCTGCCGCCGCATGTGCCAGGCAGAGAAGAGGTCCCAGAGCCCCAGGTTGTGCAGCCTGCGGGGTGAGGGATATCCAGGCAGATCCTCTTGCGGAAGATCCGCACAAACACGTGGTGCAAGGGCTGGGTTTTGCTCCGAGCCTGGCTAGGCCAGCTTAATGGAGGCTGCTGCTGCCCCTGGCAGTGCCTGGAGCACTGACGAGTGCCCCGATGTACAGTGTTGTACCTGCGGAGTGACTAGCGCTGGGTGAACTGCAGCACTTCCTCCGAAGCAGACCCCTTGCCAAACCCCTCTGTTGCTTCATGCTTCCCAGCCGGTGTTGCGATACCGGCCCTGTAACTGGGTGTTTTGAAACTTGGTTTCTCTCCTGTTTGATGCTCAGGGTTTTGGCAGCAGAGCGACCTGCATGGTCTGTGCGTGTGCTCTTGGCTCTGCAGAGCTCTTCTCTCGATCATTCAAGCCAGGCTTAGGAAGCCTGATGGAGACCTGGGTTTGAGGCTGGATTGTATGGGTGGGCTCTTGTGTCAGTACTTGGACTCCAGCAACTGTTAAAAAACCACCTTTGTATGTTGGCTCCAAGTGGTAAATCTGCATCTCCTCCCAAAGCGGTTGTTACAAGCTGTAATGGACAATCAGGAGCTGGAGAGACAGGGAGAAAGGTTGTCATTGCTGCGGCTTGTGTCTGCTGTGGTCTGTCTCCGTGCTGGCTGGGGCAGTGTCGCAGCTGCAGAGCTCTGCCCAGCCCTGTTCGTTCCCCTCTCTGAGCTGCTGTTCCTGCTCTGCCTGGGCTGTTCCTGGGGAGGGGTGGGTGAGGAGGAGGCTCACAGGGTGCTGAGGCTCTGGGGGTGGCCGTGCACTGCCGGGTGCTCCTTGGAGACCTCTGCAGCGGGGCCCGGTGGCTTGTGTTGTCAGATCTGGAACGACTTCATGAACCGGTCGGGAGAAGAGCAAGAGCGAGTCCTGCTCTACCTGGAGGAGGAGGCCAGGAAGAAGCACAAGAGGAAGCTGCCCGTCAAGAACGAAGACAAGTGGAAAGGTGCTGGGAGGGGACACTGGGTGGGGAGAGCCTCTCCCTTTCCTCCCTTGCTGCATTTTGGGAATGGTGCTCTTCCCAGAGGGCTGCATCCTCCTCCCTGTGCCGTCTGCTTGTGGCAGGGCCTGGGGATGACTGAGCCGACGCCTCGGGTGCTACAGCCAGGGGAGTTTATGCCCGGCAGACCCCCCCATGGACTTGGGAGGGTTCACGGGAGTCGGGAGTGGCTGGGGCAATGGGCAAAGCAGCCGTCCCCCGATGGCAAACCCCCAAATCGCAGCGCCCTCTGAACTCTCCTTGGCTGGGGAGAGTGGTGCTGGTCTGGGGCTGACTTTGTGCAGATCCAGGAGCGAAGGAGGTGGCCAGCTGGGGTCCTCCGGGGAGGTCAGGGGGATCTTGGGCTCCTTCCAAGAGGCGATGCCGTGCAGCTGCGGCCAGAGCTGTCCTGTGCATGCTGGGGATGTGAACTGTGTCCAAGTCCCTTCTGTCTTCTCTCCGCCGGCTCCAGAGCACCCTGCCTACACGCCCAAGGAGTGCTTCCAGCGCATCAGCCGCCGCCTGCGCTCCACCCTGAAGCGGGGCCGGATCCCCTTGGTGAGCCGGGGGCTACTGGGGGGCGGCGGGTCTGGGGCAGGCAGGGCTCTGGCTGCCAGCACTCCACGCGCAGCTTCATCTGGAGCTGCGTCCTGAGGGCTGTCCCCTGACCTTGCGCGCAGGCGCTGAGCCAGACAAGTGCCGAATTTCAGATGAGCTCCTGAGGAACATGCTCCAGTTCTCATATGACCTCTGCAGCGGTGGCTGATTGCAAACAGACATTCAGCTCCCTGTGCAGATGGGTTTTCCTGGCTCAGTTCAGATTTTTCTGGTAGTTACAGGACATTTTTTTGTGGTTATTTCCCAGTCTCTGCTCGATGAGCAGCAGGTGACAGGGGAAACCCAGCATGTTTGCCCACAGGGGCAGCAGTGGAGCCTTTGGGGTCTTCAAAGCCATCCACACAAGGCTGTTTGGAAAAACTCAAATGCATTTTGAGAGGGGTAAAACTGCATAATCTGCTGAGCAGACAATTAAGCCGGAATGGAGAGGTAAGCGTGGCCTCGTGCCACCTGGCTCGGGGAGCTGAGCTGCCACGTGTGGCCCCTGTGCCGTGCTGCCTGCCCAGACACTTGCTCTCCTGGGCCCCAGGGGTGCCTGGCTCCCTGCTCCATCTTCTCAATGGTGCTGTTTTCCTGGTCTGTTTGTTTTCCTTGCTCTAATTAGAGCCTCTAAAAGCAGCCTCAGTTCCTCCTGCCCGCTGGCTTCTGCTCAATTTGTTCTCAAATGACACTCGCTTCTGCTGCTTGTCTCTGGGGTCACAGTGCTCTAGAGAGCTGCATCAAGCTGATTGTTGCCTGTCAGGAGAAAAGGAGATGGGAGGCGTGAGGCTTTCCTGGCCGCTGTCTCTCTGAACATGAGGGATGATGCCAGCCCTTGGCACGCCAAGTACAGAGTTGGCAGGAGCCAGATTCTTCCCCACCTCGGGGGCTGGAGAGGGGAGCTGTCTCCTTTCTTTGTGCCTTCCTGCCATCTCGCATCCAGATGACTTGCCTGGGAGCTGCTGGCGATAACTCCTCGGGAGTCACGGGCCCCGTCGTGCTGGGGCTGTGCAGACGTGGCCGGGAAGGCGGCTGTGGTCACAAAGTGCCTGTGGCTCTGCCTGGCCCCGGCTGGGGCAGCAGCTCCTCAAAGGCAAAACGCGGGCGCTGCGAGGGGCGCAGAGCTGTGTGGGGCAGGTGGCTTTGCCCACGTTGTGGCACACCCGGTGAGCACTGGCTCCCCTCGCCCAGCTCCTTGCTGTGACAGCCCCTGCTTCTCCTTGCAGGGGACGCTGGAGGGCCTGGAGGAGGAGCTGCTGGCCTTCTTCTCCGTCACCCCTCACTCCGTCTACACAGCGCTGATGGACAACAGGTATTTCCTCCTCTCGGCCTCTGCGGGTGGTCACCACTCCTGCCCCACGGACCAGGGGCTGGTGGGGGCCAGGGTCCCGAGCCATGCTCGCCCCACATGCGGGGGTTCCCAGCTCACCACGGCTTGAGCCCGCTGCCATGCACACAGGCTGCTCTGCCTGCATTGCCTGTGCCCCAGCCTGCGCCCCAGTACTGCCCCAGGCTGCAGAGGGGCTCTGGGGAGTGAAGGAGACCCCTTGTCCTCCCCTCAGCCAGGCTCGGGTCGCCGTCTGGGGACATTCACCCGGCCTGGCCCCTGCAGAGCCCCCGGCGGGGGATGCACTGGGGGATCCCTGCACAGGGGCTTGTGGCACTTTGTGCTCCCCATCTCTGATCCATGAGTCCATGGGAGGAACGAGGGCAGGGCAACACTCGGGAGGTGCTGGTTGGAGACGTGTCGGCTCTAACCCTGTCCCCCATCTCCCCCAGCTTTGAGCGACTCCTGCTCCATGCACTCTGCCAGTACATGGACCTCGTCTCTGCCAGTAAGAGCCTCATGTTTGCCTGTTTGTTTTTGCTTTTGTTTTTGTTTTTCCCTTCTCTTCATCACTATCTTTCCTCTCCAGCTCAGCCTCTTCCTCCCTTCCTCCTCCCGGACCCCACCTTGCTCTGCGGGTCACAGATAACCCTGCTCTCCTGCCTCCGCTGCCCAAAGCTTCCTCGCGAGCCTCGGTTGTGGTCACACCACTTTGCCAGCACTGGTGGCGGGTGGGCAACATGAACCGCTGCCGGGGGCTGAAGCCCAGCAGCCAGGGTGATGGCCAGGCCCAGCTGTGCCTGGGCATGTCTCATTTGCAGCAGTGCTGCCATTTCTCCTCTTGGTTCTGGGTTTGGATGGCCCAAAGCAAGAGGCTGTTTGCGGGGCTCCCTCTCCTGCAGCTGCTGCCTCCTCCCACAGAGAGCAGCCATGCCCGCACCCTGCCCATGGGTTTCCCTAGAAGGTCTTGTTGCCAAGGCAGGGGAGGAGAGGCACCGGGCTCTGTCCCTGTGGAGGAGTCTTTGCTGCTGAACGTTTCATTAGCAGCTGCTTGTGGAAAACGGCATGAGAGCGCTAATGATGTGAAGTGGTGCCCATGGTGCCGGCAGGGATGTGCGGAGGGGGCTGGGGGGGACAGTTGCCTTCTTTGCAGAGCACGGGGGAACCTGTGCTCACTACAAGCTGCAGGGAGAAGGGGAGGTAGCTGGGCTGGGAACGCGGGGTTTGGGACCCACGTCGGCAGGACAAGGGTGTGCTGACTGCTCCCTCTCGCCCCCAGGTTCAGACATCGAAGGGAAACGTCAAATGAAAGTGAGCAACAAGCACCGCGTCTTCCTGCCCCCCGAGCTCCTGCTCTCAGACTACCTGGGGCAGATGAGCTGATACACGCCGAGGGACGCCCTGCCCCTCGCTTGGTGCGCTGAAGGCTTCCTTCATCTGCTCCTGGCCTCTCCCAGCCCCACTGTCCCCTCGGGTCCGGCCTGCTGCCCACCTCTCCCCTTGCCCGAGCGGGGTGCAGTGCAGACCAGCCCCCCTGGCACCGTATCCTCCTTGAGGGGCTTGTCCCTTCCCCTTCTCCAGGAGCAGGTGCTTGACGGTGCAGAGCCGGGGGCTCATGGCTGCGCCCGGCCGGCTCGCAGGGCAGCGCTGCGCTCCCCTCGGGATGCCAGGACTCGCTCCTGCGGGGCAGCCGGCAGCATGGCCCTGCCAGGTATCGCCGGGCGCGAGGCCTGGGCGAAGCAGGCGCCTATCTGCCGTTGCTCGCCCTGTTCCCCAAGTGGCAGTGCTGCTTCCCAGCCAGAGCTGCTCTCCCTGGAACTGTTGGTGTGTCTATTTATAGCCCAGGTGCTTTTAAAAATAATCAGGCTGGCCCAAACCCACCCCTGGCACTGATGCTCGTGGGGTGATTTTGGTCCAGATTTTTCTGTGGTGAAACAGCTCCTTGCAGCTGCTGAGCAAACGCTGACTGAGCGGAAGAGCCTCGGGGCTGTCGCGTTCCCCGGGCGGGGGGGTGGTGCTTTGTCCGGTACCCACAGCCCTGCTGTGTCCATCATGGGGTGTGTTTTGGGGGGGTGCTCAGCCCCTGCCAGCCCCCCTCGGGCAGGGTGTGGAGTGGGGAGCTACCCACTCCGAGCTCCTGGGTGCTCTCATCCAGCTGGTGTTTTGGCAGCGCCCTGTTCCCTACCTCGCCCACCAGCCTGCGGCACGCGGACCTGCCTGCACCACAGGGCCCCAGGCTGTTTTTAAATGTAATATAGCCGTGGTTTTTATTGTGTGTGCGTGTCTGTGTATATTTACTTGTGTGTGCTGGAGGCATGCAGCCTGGCCCGCTGGGGCCCTGCGCTCTTGCTGCTTGCCCATGGCTGCCATGGGGGCAGATGGGGCAGTTTGTTGGTCTCCCCGTGTCCTCTGCGTGTCTGGCACGTGTCGAGGGCTGCTCACAGGGGTTTGTCACAGCTGAGGAGCCCTGCGGGTGGGAGCCGTGCTCTGGCCTGGCCCCTGACACTGCCATCCCATCGTTGTGCAGCAGGCCAGCGGAGGTGGTGGAGCCCCTGTCTGGGACTGTTTCCGCCTGTTGCGGCAGCACCCCCAGCCCCTGGTTGTCTGCTGGGGCTCTTTGCTGGTTGCTCTGGGCTCCCTGCCAGCCCTGAAGATGCTGGCTGCCATTAACCGAGGGGACCCCCAGGGCCATCCCTGGGGGCAGGGGGGAGCCCCCAACACCCCCTTGCGCCTCCCCCGGGGGCAGGGGGGAGCCCCCAACACCCCCTTGCGCCTCGCTTGCTTGCGTAGCTTGGGCATGGGCGGCGTTCAGGAACAATAAACCACGGTGCTCCCACACTCTGGCTGTGTCTCGGCGTGTGGGGGGGGCGGATTGGGCGGGAGTGGGAGCATTCCTTTGGTACCGCGCGCAAAAGATGAGCGGGGGCCGGTTCCAAAAATATGGAACGCTTCACGAATTTGCGTGTCATCCTTGCGCAGGGGCCATGCTAATCTTCTCTGTATCGTTCCAATTTTAGTATATGTGCTGCCGAAGCGAGCACGAAACAGCGTTTATCCCAGGCGGTATTTAACGTCCCAGAACTCAGGCATAGACAGGAGAGGGCGACTGCCCTTCCCTCACAAATAAACGCGTTGTGGGGTTCCCCGAAATTTTCTGATACTCTTCCCCACCTCCAAGCGTGTCGCTTCCCTTCGGCTTCACCAAAAATCTCCAAATCTACAGGCTGGTAGTTTTGGGGGGTTTTTTTGCTGTCACTGCCCCAATGGATTCTGGGTAGGCTTACATGCAAATTAGAGCCACGGGCGGGCTGCCACACCCCCCCAGCACCCCACCCCAGGGCTGAGGGCCTCCGGCTCGGGCTGTCTGCAGCACTGCCTGAGTGCGCGGGGCGGGGCTCAGGCGCGCGGCGGGCAGCCCGCGCGGGGAGGGGCGGGGTGGGGTCCTCGTGCGCGGCGGGAGGCGGTGCGGGCCGGTGAGTGCGGCCGCTCCCGCCCCGGCGTGACAGACACACACAGGGCCGCCCCCCCCTCCCCCCCCCATACCCCCCGCCGTGAGGGGCCGGTACCCCGGCGAGCAGCCCCGCCTGTGGCCGGCGGCGCCTCCCCCCTGCGGCAGGCCCGGTTTTCCCCCGCCGTGAGGGACAGGCCGCGCCGGGGCCTCTCCCGGTGTGGGGCTTGTCCCCACCCGCGTCCGTGGGGGGCTGTGTTCCCCACACACACACCTCGGGGGCGGGGGTCCCCGCTTGCCGCTGGGGGCTGATGCCCTTTCCCCGCCCGGGTGCCGGGGGTTGAGGAGCGGCGGGGCCTGGGCGGATCTCGGTGGGGGAGCTGGTGTAACCGGGCCTCCCTGCGGCCCGTCACTTGTGGAATTGGCTGCTTCTTGTTTCCAGGCAGGAACGAGCGCCTTTCCCCTCTCTGCGGGGTTCCGGGGCTTGGCCAGAGGCACAATGGACTTGGCGTATGTCTGCGAGTGGGAGAAAAAGCCGAAAAGCAACCACTGCCCTTCCATTCCCTTAGTGTGCGCGTGGTCCTGCCGGAACCTCATCGCTTTCACCACAGACCTCAAAAATGAGGAGGAAAAAGGTACGGCGTGCTTGTGGAAGGCTGGGTAACATCTGGAAACTCACAACGCGTTTAAGCAAGCCCTGCTGTCAGGAACCGCTGGGCCGGGTGGCCTGTGCTCTACTTTGACCCTAAAATCTATCACCTGCACTAATCAACACAAGAAACTTGTACTCTTTCTTTTCCTCCCGTTCCTTAGATTTAATGGCTGTTTTGTTCGCTGGGGAGTGGGTTCTCACTGTGCTAAACCAGGGCAAGCTTTGTGTTGGTATCTGGTACCTCACCTGAGTTGCCAAGCACAGTTATTTCCCTTCCCAGAACTGTTTGATGGAAAATACTTTATGTCTTCCCCTGCATCAGCTGAGGCTCTGTGGGTTTAGAAATGCCAGCTGGGTAGCTGGTAATGAGGGACAGCGATTCGCTTCTCTTTTCCTGTAGATCTCACCCATATGGTCCATATCCTTGACACTGAGCATCCGTGGGATGTCTATTCCGTTAACTCTGGCCACACTGAAGTCATCACTTGTTTGGAGTGGGATCAGTCAGGTGAGCTTGGATCCCTTCTCATTACCCCTGTGTCCCGCTGTTCATGCGCGTGCACTTCCTAAAACGATGGGACAGGATTCGTCATGAGTTTGTCCATCACTTCACAGCCTCGATTGTCTCCATTTGAACTGCACTGGGGTGGTTTGATTTCTCGGTTGATTTTTTTTTCTGGCTGTACCCCCTGGTTCTTACAAGGCACCCTTGTCGTAGGCTCCAGGCTGCTCTCGGCAGACGCAGACGGCCACATCAAGTGCTGGGGCATGACCGATCACTTGGCCAACAGCTGGGAGAACACTGTGGGCAGTATGGTGGAAGGGGACCCAGTTGTGGCCCTGTCCTGGCTGCACAATGGCGTGAAGCTGGCCCTGCATGTGGAAAAGGTTTGTCCCAGCTCTGCAGGGGATCCTGTCAGGAAGGCTGGCTCGGGTTGTTAGCAGAGGACTTGGAAACCCCTGTCTGTGTTTCTCTCTGCTCTGGGCTTTGTCCGTGGCCTTGGGCAAGTTGAGTAGGGGAATTTTTCCAGTCAAAAAGAAAAGTCAGATTCCTAGTTCCTGCTGAATTTCAGTGGGGGTTGGATGCCTTATTTCTTTTGGTGCTTTAAACCTGTCTTCCTTAGTCTGATGCTTCAATTTCCTTGGCTATAAAATAAAGATAAAAGCATTTCTTTGCCTACCAGTAGTAATTCAGAAGAAATGCGTTCGAGGTCCTGAGGCCTGATGCAGGGATTTGGGAATGGGAGCCATATGTGTATGGAGATAAGCTGCTTGTTTAGAAACATATCTAAGTCTGTCAGACTCAAAAAGAGCAAGTCTGCCAAGTAGAAGTTACCTACTTACATCTTTTTAAACATTAACTCTTAGGGTTTCCCACAGAGAAAAGCCTTTCTCTCTCTTTAGTGCTGGAGAACCCGAGGCACAGGGATGTAAAGGGTTGTACAGCGGGTTGGTGTCGGAGCTAGGTTTGGGCACAGAAAGGGGGAGGGTGTGTCAGCCTTCGAGGTTCAGGCCACCTAAGCGAGGTCGGAGCTCTGTGTCTGGGGTGCTCGGAGAGCTTTGCTGAGGGGCTGGTGTGTTCCTGCTGCCGCCTGCATGGCTGGAACCGCTCTGACACGGGGGCAAGGGGGCTCTCTGGGGTCACATAGCAGAGCTGGGTGTGTGAGCTCGGTGCCCTTGATTCTGTTTGGCTCTGCGGACCGCGCTGCAGTGACTTAACGAGGAGAGCTCCGCAGTCGTGAGAGCGGTGCGGGTATCGGGTGCAAATGTCTTTGTGTTGTTGACCTTTGTTCACAGTCTGGAGCATCGAACTTCGGTGAGAAGTTTTCCAGGGTCAAGTTCTCTCCCTCGCTGACGCTGTTTGGTGGGAAGCCCATGGAGGGCTGGATTGCTGTGACCATCAGCGGGCTGGTGACTGTCTCTCTCCTCAAGCCCAACGGGCAGGTGCTGACGTCCACAGAGAGCCTGTGCCGCCTCCGCTGCCGCGTTGCCTTGGCAGACGTCGCCTTCACTGGTGGGGGGAACATTGTGGTGGCCACGTCGGATGGCAGCAGCACCTCCCCTGTCCAGTTCTACAAAGTCTGCGTCAGCGTGGTGAATGAGAAATGCAAAATAGACACCGAAATCCTGCCTTCCCTCTTCATGCGCTGCACCACGGACCCTGCCCGCAAAGACAAATACCCAGCAATCACTCACCTGAAATTCCTTGCTCGGGACATGTCAGAGCAGGTGAGCATCTGCTGTTAAAGCAAGTAGGAGTTAAGTGAACAGCAAGGAAATAGCTGTTCCACTTTTGGCTTCCCCACATGGCTCTGGAGGCGAAGGATCGTGTCCTGCAATGCCCTTTGTGTTTCTAGCTGCTGTTTCTGGAAGTGCCGCTGGTTCAGCTTCGCTGTCAAGCTGGCTGTACTTAAAAGGTCTGGGGGTGTAATGGCTGCGCCCTCCAGTTTGTGGAAAAGCAGCCTGAAAAGTCCTGTCCTCCGTTAGCCTGATCATGCTTCGCTTTGTTTATTTTCTGGATCTGGCACTGGTGGTTAGGGGAGCTCTGCTGGGCTGTCCAGGAGGTTCTGGGATGTGAAGTCTTTTATCTTTAGATCTTAGCTTCAAAGCAGCCCCTCTCCAGAACACTTAGAGCTCTTGATCTGCATGACTTAATTTAGTAGCTTCACTCTATTTGCCAGAGGATTGATAATACGATTCTGGAAAGCTAAGTGATTCAATGAAGCCTAACCTCTCTTCTCTGGTTAGGACAGAGTGCCTTGCTGGAGAACACAGTGTCTGCTCTGGCTTCAAAGTCAGTTCAGTTCCTGCCCTTTCCTTTACGTTTAGTTTGTGGTGTATGTGAATGGCATCAGCAGGTCACAGGCTTGCGAGAGATGAGATTGTTTGTGATGTGGAGGCGCAGGCTGTGATGACACACGGCAGAGTTCTGCCTCTCTTTCCTTCTAGCTGGAACTCGGGACTTCACCGTTATGTATTGCTGATACTCCACTAGCGAAAAGCAGAGGATTGTATAAACTGTTGGGAGAAGGGGCCTCAAAACAGAGGGGAGAGGGAGGGGTGGAAAACGCGCCGGGATAGTGTCTTTCCCTGTTGCGAAGTTTGTGCATGTGGTTGCAGTGCGGGTTTCTGTTTGCAGGTGTTGCTTTGTGCTTCCAACCAAAACAGCAGCATCGTGGAGTGCTGGTCCCTGCGGAAAGAGGGCTTGCCAGTCAATAATATCTTCCAGCAAATTTCTCCTGTGGGTGAGTTTCTGCAGCAGACACTCTTAAAAATAGGAACATGGTCTAAGTAAAAATGCAAGACAGGTTCTCAAACCTGTTATCGCATATATGGGTTTATCCAGAATCCCATATTTATTTTTCAGGTGTTCTCAGTCACACGCTCTATTGCATCTGTTTGCATCTTAGGCAACAAATTGCTGGTTTCCAGGAAGTGGTTTGATTGTTACTTTCACTCAATAAAAGACATTTTCTGTGTTACGTTGTGCAACCGCTCTTCCCGCTGAGAACTGAGCGAGCCGAGCCTTCTAAAGGAAAAAGATCATGCAGCAAAGCTAGTTTAATCAAGCTATGCAGTCTGCATGGTTTTTCCACCCAATTTCGGATATAAAGAAAATCAAATCCATGCAGTTTGTTCCAGTGAAATATAAAGGATTATTGTACATAAGGATTTTTTTAATCGCCACCAGCAGAGCCTTCCGTCAAAAGAGATTTAGCAAAACAAGTTGTTGTTTGTACAACTCAGAAAAAAAGTAGGGAAGCACGAGGGAAATACACTGGTCTGGTAGAATGAAGAAATAGCCAGTGCTTGATCTGTAATCCCACTTAGTTGGGGAGTGTGGGCAGAAATTTGGGGGCTGTCTTTTCTGATCTCTTTGGGGAGAGATGTCTCACTTACTTATTTTCCGAAGTTGGAGACAAGCAACCCATGATACTGAAATGGCGGATTCTTTCTGCCACCAATGACTTGGATCGGGTTTCGGCTGTGGCTCTGCCGAAGTTGCCAATCTCCCTGACCAACACTGATCTGAAAGTGGCGAATGACACCAAATTCTTCCCTGGATTGGGTAAGGAGTTTCTCTTGTCTTTCTCCTAAATATGTAGCTTTTACCTGAAACTTTACCTTCTTCACCTTCTGAACTGTAGCTGAAGTAAGAGTGTGGAACAAACTGTATAAAATGCTGATAGGAAAACTTTCAAAGACATGCTGTCTTCCTAGCTGTCCCATTTCATTTCTGTGGAAGGAGGCGTCTCTCTGTGAAACGCTGGCATGGCCTCAAGATACAAAGGTGCCTGCGAGCCCATAGTCTTTTGGGTGCGGTTTTGTTGCCACATGGGCTTTCAGTGGTGGCTGCTTCTCTGGGTGAGGTCTGGGTTATAATGGGAGGAGTCGCTTGCTCAGCCTCAGTTGTCTTCTCTCCCCAGGTCTGGCTTTGGCTTTTCACGATGGCAGCGTTCACATTGTTCATCGCCTGTCCTTGCAAATGATGGCCGTCTTCTATGGCTCTTCCTCCCAGCGCCCAGTGGACGAGCAGACTATCAAAAGGCAGCGAACTGCTGGACCCCTGGTTCACTTCAAAGCCATGCAGCTTTCCTGGACGTCTCTGGCCTTGGCTGGCGTTGATAATCATGGGAAGGTATTGGGCTCTGTTATGGAGGCGGGGGGGGGGAGTTGTTCTCATCCAGGCTCTCTCTAAGTGGCGATGGGTCACTCAGGAAAATGCTGGGAATGTTACTTCCAGCTGTGTGATCCATGTTAAACACGAAGGGACGTATCCTGTTACTGCCGCAATTCTGTCGCTGGGTCAGGAATGAGCTGCAGTTGGCCCTGTGTTGTGTTGTAGCTTTGTGGAATGTTTTCGAGCCAGTTCTTGATACGGGTTTTCCTTTGCCTCCTCCCTTCAGCTGAGCATGCTTCGCATCTCCCCCTCCATGGGCCACGTGCTGGACATGAACATGTCCCTTCGTCACTTGCTGTTCCTGTTGGAGTATTGCATGGTGACTGGCTATGACTGGTGGGACATCCTGCTCCACGTCCAGCCCAATATGGTCCAGAACCTGGTGGAGAAGCTGCACGAAGAGTATATGCGCCAGAACGCGGCCCTGCAGCAGGTCAGCGGGAGCAGAAGCTCCCTGGCTTACTGCAGAGGGTGGGCACGTGGAGGGGCCTCGGTGACCGGGAGGAGGGAGCAGTTATTGCTGGTGCTCGGAAGACAGACAGGTCTAACTACCTGGCTGTGCTGGCTCTGAATGCGCGAGCAGTACCCGAGGTGTGAAGAACCTCCATTTAAGCAGTGTTCACTTTCGCTAACATTAATGGGTCTCTACCTGTTGGAAACTTCTGGTGAGATGGCAAAGTGTATTTTTGGCAGAGATTCTGGGAACAGTAGCACTGTTTGTACGTGCACAGAACTGTATTCACATGCACAGAACTGTAGTTGCTATTCCTGTCGTTCGTGTGGCAGAAATGGAGAGTAGAGAATAAAGCAGCTTGCTTTAATGAGCTTATTCTAATTCTGCCTTTACTTCTGTATTTTTCCTGGTGTCTCTCTGTCAATCAGGTCCTCTCCACGCGCATTGTTGCCATGAAGGCATCTCTCTGCAAGCTCTCCTCCAGCACGATAGCCCGTGTGTGTGACTACCATGCGAAGCTGTTCCTGATCGCCATTAGCTGCACCTTGAAATCACTGCTACGCCCACACTTCCTGAACACCCCGGACAAGAGTCCTGGGGACCGACTCACCGAGATCTGCTCCAAGATCACGGATATAGGTAGTGGTTGCTCCTAACATCTGGCACTGCATTCTGAGTGTTTTGTATTAGATCATTCCCCTTTTAGGATCGACATAAAGTGTCACTGTCTCATAGTAACTCCCTGGGTTTGAGGAAGAGGAGGGTGACCCCTTTTGGCACTGCAGGGACAGGGGGTGAAGTTTGGATCTATCATCTTCCTGAGGCAGGAGATGTCTTGCTTCTGTTCCAGACATTGACAAGGTGATGATTAACCTGAAGACAGAAGAATTTGTCCTGGAGATGACGACATTGCAGTCCCTGCAGCAGCTCATCCAGTGGGTGGGAGATTTTGTGCTCTACCTGCTGGCCAGCCTTCCTAACCAGGTGAGAGCCTGGGGTCCTGAGAACAGACTGAGAGGAGCAAAAAAAGTCTGTCCGCAGTGTTCGGGTAGCTTTAGCTAAGTCGTACACGACCCCGGTGTTCCTGTTGAAACAGGCACTTGGGAGAAGAGTGTAAGAAACAGCAGAAAAACAAAATAGCCTTTTTGATGCCCGTCTGGGCGTCAGTGATGTAGCGACTGGCAGCTGCATTCAGAGGAGTGGGCTCAGTAGCTGCATGACTAGTTTAAACTTTTGATGAACCTCCGTGTGCCTCTGACCTCCACGGCATCCTCTTGCAGCGAGTGCCGCAGGCTGTGTAGTGCTTGAAAAAAGGTGGTGTCTGAAAGTGGAGCGGGGGTTCCAGCAGGCTGCGTGTAAGTCCCAATCTTGGCTGGTTTTTCCCTCTGCAGGGCTCCCCTGTTCGGCCAGGGCACAGTTTTCTGCGAGATGGAGCGTCCTTGGGCATGTTCAGGGAGCTGATGGTGGTGATCCGTATTTGGGGACTGTTGAAGCCAAGCTGCCTCCCCGTCTACACGGCAACCTCCGACACCCAGGACAGCATGTCCCTCCTCTTCAGGCTCCTAACTAAACTCTGGCTGTGCTGTAAGTGTTTGCCAGTTTCCCTGAACAAAAGAATCCTTCCTTGATGTGGATTGTGCGTGAAAGGAATAATTGCAGGGAGTAACTTCTGAGTGGGTCTGTAGTGTGTAGAAAGGGCAAGTACAGCTGCCAAGCTTATTGTTTTCTGTGCTGTGTTGGCGGATGGAGGAGGAAACTGCGCGCAGTTCTCTTGGTCTCTAAATGAGGAATTTAGGGATCACGCTGGTTCTCTCTCATTGCTTCATTTTCCATGCAGGTCGTGAGGAAAATCACATCACGGAGCCCGACGATACCCTGATAGACGAATGCTGCCTGCTGCCCAGCCAGCTGCTCATCCCCAGCATCGACTGGCTGCCCATCAACGACGGCATCATCAGCAAGCTGCAGAACAAACAGCTTGTCCGGCTGCAGTTTGGGAAAGCTCCTGGGCTCGTCGGTCACACTGTCTCTTCCCAGTTTGATGCCTTTGTCAGGTACAGAGACCTGGAACGAATAGGTGGTGTGGTGAGAAGAGGGTGTCAGGTGGCTTTGGGATCTCTTTCCAGCTCTGAGAGGTCGGTGGGTTTGGGACGCCTGCGGTTTTTGGCTTGTCCACTTGCTGGTGTGACCCAAGAGCAGTTTGCCCTCTCTGCTTGAATTCATTTCTTAACTTGCAATGGGCTGGGAATTTAAAGTTTTGAAAAGAGATGGCAAAGGGGGGGGGGGCGGAGAAAAAGCTAGTTTGTGATTAGATTCATGTCAGCGTGGCCTTGAATGCCATGGCACTCGATGGACTAGGTAGTCAAAGCCAGTGTCCTGTTGGCCACTGAAATGCAGCTCACTGTCCTGGAAACAGCTTTTAGAAAGTGCCATTCTAGAAAAGTTCCCATTCTTCTTCCTACCCAGGGCACCTGGTCAGCCCAAAATTGATCATCTGAGGCGGCTTCATTTAGGAGCGTACCCAACAGAGGAATGCAAGTCGTGTACCAGGTAAGCGCTGCAAGGGTACTCCCCTCAGTGCAGAGGAGGTCCTGGCAGAAACTCAGACTGTTCTTGATGTCATTCAAAAGCTCTTTCAGTCTCTGTTTACCGTCCTAGCTGGTATCCCAGTTAACATTTCGTGTTAATTGTGTCTGCAGGAGGAAATGCTGCTTCTGTAATAAGGCTTTTGGTGTATGGCACTACCCCTTGCACTGGAAGAAAGCAGTTGTGGATGCGTTTAAGGCACCCCTAGCCTGGGAGACCGAGATCCTTAAAATGGTTGTTGAAGGGCAGCGTCGCTGACTCGAGATAGCTGCTGCTGTATCGTTGCCGCATGGCTGTTAGATTAAAAATCTTATTACTTTGCCTGGCGCAAAGTAACCCCCGCTCTGTGAGAATTAGCTACATCTGTCATTGCCAGTGATTGAGCTGCATTTCATCCAAGGGCTGAATTGTGCGTCATGGAATAAACATGATGCTGCTTTAACAGGAAAACCTGAGAGCAGTCAGGCTGCCCGGGTAAATGGAGACCAGAATTTGGCCTGTAGGAGTCTTGATTAGCGATGAGAGATCCCCGGCTTGTTTTGCAGGTCTGGTCTTTAAATAAAACTACCTGTGCTCTTGCAGAGGAGCTGGGGAGAGGAAATAATCACAGCGGCCATGGTGCCATTTTGGGGTCGTCTTTCAAACTCGGCTTGCATTTCAAGTCCCTTTGCGCTGTCCTCTTCATCCACCCTCACAAAAGAGCCTGGATTTCAAAATAATGGTGCAGGGAGCAAACATCCATCTAATCATGTGACTGAATTAGCTTTAATTACTGGTTTTAATAGAAAGTCTCTGTAGCAGATCATTTTTACAAGATGACTGTCTGCTGTTTTATGTATAAATAGCAGCTGGGGGCTGTTGTCTTGAAGAAAGCCTTCTGTTCCAAGATAACCTCTCTTCGTTTAAGATAATTGCTCGCGTGGTTTCAGCCAGTTTTTAGTGCTCACAAACATCACCTGCAAATGACGAAAGCTGGTTTCCTCCTCGGATTCCTTGGTCCCTGCCTGATCCGTACAGATGCCCCAGCAGTGCTGGCTTTTTTCCTGGGCTTCTGTCTCTCCCGGGCCTGGCTGCACCCCTCTGTTTCTCTCCAGGTGCGGCTGTGTTACGATGCTGAAATCGCCAAACAAAGTGACAGCGGTGAAACAGTGGGAGCAGCGCTGGATCAAAAACTGCTTGTGTGGGGGGCTGTGGAGGAGGATGCCCCTCAGCTATTCCTGAGCGCCCCTTCTGCGGGGCACAAAGGGAGCAGCGGGCGCCGAGCAGAAGAGCTGCTCCGGGCTTCCTTCCTTGGAGGCGCCTGGGACAAAGGAACGGCAGCTCTTCGCCTGAGCTCCCCGAAAGCGTCGTCCTGATGCTGCCTGTGAGACGGTGCCAGGCCGCTGACCGCAGCGCTGCTGCTTTTCTTGCATTGATCTTTCTGCCCTAAAAAAGAGGGGAGGGAGCTCTTCCTCTTTTGCAGGAAAGAGCTGGTAGAAGGGACGGCCAGAGGTTTCCCTGTCAGTGTCAGCTGGGGCCAAGGGCCTGGGAGGAGAGAGCCCTGCTGCCTTCGTGTCTCCGGGCCGAGCAGGCGGCGAGGCTGGGCCCCGGCGTCAGCCCTTGCCTGGGCAGAGAGTGGTGACGGGAGGTGGCTGGGGGTGAACAGGCCAAGTCCCCAGCAAAAGGGGAGCAAATACGTGGTACCTCATGCTCATCCTTTGCTACAGGCTGCTTGGGAAGCGCAGCGTGGGCTGCTTACTCCCTGCTTCCCTGCACTTCTCCGTCCTTTGAGTAAACCTGCCCCTCTGGAGGGGGCTTTGCCATCGTACCTATCTGTGTTTTAATGGAGCAATTCCTTCCCCGTCCAGAGGAGCAGGAACACGAGAGTGTTGCTGCCTGGAGCAAACTCCTCTGTTTGGCTCTTGCTGAACCAGCAGCTCTTTTGTAAATAAAAGTTCCCCTAATTTTGTACAGAACGTTTGGTTTGTTTTCAGAACTTCAGCGGTCTTTCATGTGACTTTGGTCGTACAGCACGTGGCCAGGACAGCTGATGACGAACAGAAGCGAAACAGGAAAGCCCTGTTAATTGTATCTCTATTAGGAAAGGAGCTGCCATCATTTGCAAAATGGGAAGGGGAAATTAGTGTTTTCAAGCTTCTGTCAGGTTATTATGGACACAAGAGGAGAAAGCTTCAAGTCATTAGCGTTGCCGTGAGTCTCCAGCTTCAGCCTAAGCCGGACACTTCCCCATGTTTGTGGAAGAGCGTTCCTGCTATACAGCTCTGTTCCGCTCCCAAGCTCAGGTGAAAACCGCATCGACCTTTTGCCCTCAGTTGATGGTGCTCGGCTACCACTTCTCTGGGCACTCTTACTTACTAGAAATTGCAAACTAACGGTGCTAACGTCGTTGCATCTCCTGCGTGTAGCAGCCCTGGCCCTTCGAGGGCCAGGTGGGCGAGCCGGGCTATTGGTGTGGGCTTGCGCCACTCTCTAAGGTCCTGCACTTCTCAGGGTGGGCCTTAATTGCATGAGGAGAGCCCTCGAGCCTCCCGGCGAGTCGGGAGGTAGCTGGCTTACTGCGCAGCACAGCTTCGGGGCTTCCAGACGGCGGAGGCTCCTCGGAGCGGGTGCTCCGGCTTTGCCCGGGCGCGTGGCTGTCGGAAGGACCCGGGGTTGCTCGGTGGCGTGTGGCCGCTCGGCAGTGGGCTGGAGCAGGCAGCTGCCTGCTCACGGGGGAGCTGCCGAGGAAGACCTGCCCCGTGCTTCTGCTGAGATCAAACCAGGCTGAGGGTGCTCAGCACCTTTCCAGAATCAGACCGAGACATGTGTGCGCTTTGACAAAGCGCAGTGGAGGTGCTTAGAGCTGATCCGTGGCTTGGCCAAATTCCTGCCCGGCCAGATGACAACTGCGTGTCCCCAGGGACCATTTAAGGGAGAGAACAAGCCAATTTTTATATATTCCTTTCCCTCTGGAACTGTGTTTTCATTTATTAGTGAAAAATTGAGCTGATGGCAAAGAGCTTGTGTCTCAGCTCTGCTTAATGTTTTGTTGCATGGAGCTGGTCTCTGCCTCGCTATTCTGCTGGTAATTAAGGAAAATCAAATGGCTAATTAGGAAACTACAACTTCTTGTTAAAGCTCTTTTCCCCTGTAAGTAAAACTGTAGTCAACCTGGGCCTTCGTTAATCTCCTTTTTTCTCAGAGAACAGGTTTGGGGTTATTTAATGTTTGACTGCTGCTGCTCGCTGTTTGCACGGAGGTGGGAGCGAGCGGCCGCTCTGCGGGAGGGTGGATGCTCCCTTCCCCGCTTCGTCTCCCGCCCAAGATGGAGCCCCGCGGCTGAGAGCCGCTCCCCGAGGCGCTGGCTGAGCTCCGCTGCGGCTGCGTGCACGGCGAGGGACGGAAGGTGGGTTTTAAAGTCCGGACCCGCTTTCTCCTCCTCCATCCCCAGTACCGGGGCCTTCTGCCTGTACCTCACCCTCCTCCTGCCCTGCGCCCGTCGCTCCTTGTCCGACTCTGCCCCGCTCCCGGCATGGGGACGCTGGAAGGGTCTTGCAGTTCCCTGCCACGATGCCCCTTTGTGCCTTCGCCCTGTGTCCCCTCTCTCTGAGGACGGAGGGAGCCCCGTCTGTGGGAGGGCAAGGGGCTCCCCTGCGCCGAGGTCTGTCACTGGCCCTGCCCCGCCATGGGGGACGCACGCGTGGGTCTGGGACAAGGAGCAGGGTCCTGCCAGGGCCTGGCCGGGGCAGCGGCGGTGCCAGCCGCTCCTGGGGCTCGAAGGAGTCTCTTGCAGGCCGGGCTGCCGCAGGAGGACGGGGGCTTTGCCTCACCCCTGCCCCTCCTGAAAACCAGCGCAGGCCAAGAGCTGAGCGTCTCCCAGCCCAGCCCCCTTTGCCTTTCCACAGGTCCCTGGGACGGGGATCGGGGCTCCCAGCACGGATCCTGCCCGGCCTTGTTGCCCCCGCTCCGTGGGAGCCGGTGCCACCCTCTACCCTATGGGCCATTTGCAGATTCTGCTGTAACAAACAGTCGCACAGCGACCCTGCCGGAGGTCCCGGCTTCGGACCTGATCGCCCCGCGCGCCCTGCCGCAGGATGTGTCCTCTGCTCCCCCCGAGGCGTGGGGGCCATGGGCTGGGGGTGCTGTGGGGTGCGGGGGTGGGAGTGGGGCCAGGAGGAGTGCTGGGGGCGTCGGCAGAGTCCACGTGCCCCTTGAGGAGAACCCGCTCCGGGGCAGAGCTGGGGTCGAGCGCTCACAGCAGTGAGTCTGGGGGCTCTCGGCACACGGCCAAGGCAAAGGAGGGGCTGGGGCTCCCTCCAAATGCGTGGGTGGTGGGGAGCAGTGGTGGGGAGCGCGGGGGGGCCCTGGCCACACCATCCCCATGGGCTCAGCTTCAGCATCTCCCCACCTCCTGTCCAGCTCCTCCCAGTGCTGCGCCCCCCCCCTGGGCAGGGGGGGTCCCGTGCAAACCCCGCCACGGCCCTGGCAGCTCTGCAGGAATCGTCATCGCTTTATTGCAGCGGGTCGCAGTCAGCGTTACGGGCGCGTTCAGCAAAGCCTGTGGCTTGCGCCAGCACAGGGGGCTGAGACCCCCCGCCCTCCCCCAGCTGGGCCCTGTGCTTTGTGAGCAGGGGGCCAGGGACCCCCTTCCCCTGGTTTCTTCCCAGTCCCCCGGCCCAGCCCTCCTCCTGGCATGGGGGGATGCTCCGGGAGCAGGTTGGGGCAGTGGTGGGAGCCCCCGGCGCTCGTCGGTGCGGCTTTCCCCGAGCTGCAGCGTGGGTGCTCTGGCCGTGCCGGCAGCAGCAAGCCGTGGCGTGGAGCCGGGTCCCTGGGGACGGCTCAGCGAGCATCTCCCTCCCCAGCCGCAGAGGCCATGACGCTGTCGATCCAGGCCACGTACGGGGCGATGCGGGTGTAGATGGTGGGTTTCTTGTAGTTGCCGCAGACGCGGGAGCCGGCCGTGACCACCCCCTCGGCCACCCCGCTGCAGACCAGGGGGCCGCCGGAGTCTCCCTGCAGGACCGAGGCCCATCAGCACTGCTGGGGGTTTGCTGGCCCACCCCAGCCCATCTCCCACCCTGACCCCGGAGCTGGGGGTCCCTGCCTGACCCAAGGCTCTGCGGGGGGCAGAGCTTTAGCCCCTGGGTGCTCTCAGCCATGGGTTTTACCCGCAGGAGCTGTGGGTTGGGGTCAGTCCTATCCTCCCTCGCCAGACCTTGCTCGTCCCCTTGCTCTGCTGACGGCCCGGTCCCCCGGCTCTGCCAGGACGTGGTGGGGCGGGGGGGGGCTTTCAGCGTGCCCCGTCAGCGGGTACCCTTGGGGCGCACTGGGTTGTGCCTGTGGCCTCATCCCTGCCTCCAGGCTCAGGAGAGCTGCTTTGCCGCAGCCAGCACAGGGCAAGGAGCTCCCATCACCCCGGGGACGTGGCCCCATCCTGCCCTGCAGCCTCACACCCTCACCTCTTCCAGGCTGCAGGTATCCTCCCACCACCCCCCACCCCACTCCCAGACCCCCCCCCGAGGGGGTCGGCAGCCCCAGCCCCTGGGTCCGGCCGTGGCTCCGTGTCCAGGCAAGGAGGGGGCGAGCGGCCGGGGCGAGCGGTACCTTGCAGGTGTCCTTCCTGCGGGAGTCGGTGCACATCATCTTCTCGGTGATGGTGTGGTCGTGGCGGGTGCGGTGGTTGCAGACGTCGCGGCTGATCACCGGCCGCTCCACCTGGTAGAGCTTGTCCGGCCGGCGGCCGCTGTGGCTGATGGTGCCCCAGCCCGCCACCTCGCACACCGTGTCGGCCGCCACGTCCCTGTCCTCCCGCTGGAACGGCAGCACCTGCACGTGCGCGTTCAGCTCCGCTTTCTCCTCCAGCTGCCGCGAAGGAAGAGGAGACCCGGGTCGGCGGGGGCCGGCAGCGGCCCGGGACCCAGCAGGGCACGGTGAGCCCAGCCCCGACGCTGGCACCGCTCAGGGCTGCGCCTGCTGCCCGCAGCCCCCGGGGATGCAGCCAGAGACCAGAACTGCAGCCGTGAGGACCGTGGGGAAGACGAGGCGTTTGGACGCAGCCCAAAGGTGTTTGGTGCGGGGGGGGGGAGCGGGGACGGGCCCATGGGACAGGGAAGGAGGGACAGGGGAACCGAGCAGTCCCAGGCTGGCCTCGAGGGTTTCCTCCTGCCACGGTCAGCGACCCCGTCAGCGACCCCGCAGGGTCCCAAGGGGCAGAGGGATTCGCAGGAATGGGGCTGCATGCGGCGGGCAGGAGGGTCCCAGCCGGGGTCCCGGCAGCCCTGAGCTCACCTGGAGGAGGAGGAGGTCGTCCTTGTTGTTGTGGATGTTGCTGCCGGGGTGGGGGATCTGGGCGCGCACCCGGTACAGGCGTTTGTGGGGCTCCGGCTCCGTGAGCGAGTGGGCGCCCAGGAGGACCTGGAAGACTTTGCCATCCCTGGAAGAGAGGCAGCGCGTGGGGTGTGAGGGCTCTGCCCACCCCGTGGGGCATGTGGAGCAGGGGCTGTCACTACACCTGGCCATGGAAATGGGGTGCCAGGCAGCACCCCCCCCGAGGAGTGCCAGCAGCTCCCGGGGCTCCTGCAGCCCCTGCCCAACCCTCACCGCAGGCGGGAGCAGAGCCCTGGTGCTCTGACACCAGGGTTGGGGCTATGGAGCAGGATTTGGCCTGAGGACAGCAGCCCCCCCACCCCAGCACGAAGCAGCCCCCACGCTGCCACCATACACACACACACCCCCCCCCCCGCCTCTCCCAGCACTCACGTCTCCTCGGTGCAGTGCGCGGCGCTCAGCACCCACTGCTGGGCGATGAGGAAGCCCCCGCAGACGTGCTGCCCGTCCAGCTGCAGCGAGGCCATGTACGGCCTCAGGTGGGGCTTGGCCTCGTAGCCCCCCAGGATCCGACCCCGGGGCTGCCCTGTTGCAGGCAGGAGAGAGGCTGTGTTAGCCGGGCATCGCCCCGGCCCACCCCCATGGGGCATGGGGCAGCGTCACCCCCACCCTTCCCTCCCGCCGGCCCTGGCCCCCTCCTCGTCTGGCTGCAGATGGAGGCAGGAATTGGGGGAGGCTGGGTGGGGACCCCCCCCGCCCGTGTTGGGGATGTCGCTGCCCCAGCCTGTCCCTGTCCTGGGGGGTGGGGGGGTGC
>JAVKLA010000090.1:42427880-42451778 GCA_034782735.1 Sagittarius serpentarius
GGTGAGCGCGGACCCGCCCTTTTCCACCCGGGACCCCCTCGGCCAGGAGCCCCTGGGCACAGCCCCATGACCCTCCCCCCCCCCCCAGGCACAAACCAGGCAAAGGGTTCCCCCCCAGCCAGGGGAGCCAGGGGTACCCGCTGCAGGGAGGAAGGGCGGTGAGAGGAGAAGTCTCCCTCATTAACCAAACCAAACTCCAGGTGCTAATTGCTCCTGGAGTGCTGGGCTTAGATTCCCACACAACCTGCAAAATACCGGCATCAGCCCCCAGGGAAGGCACTGGTCACGGTCAGGATTAGGGACCGAGGGGAGGGGGTTGCTTTCCCAAACCATGCGCCACCGCCACTTGACAGCCATCCCACCGCCTTTGAAAATCCACAACTTCACTGGAGAGCTTCAGCGGGCAGGGTGCCGGGCCCAGGGCCTCGCTTTCCCTGCTGCCCCCCTCGGCAGGACCCCAACGCCACCAGCGCTACTTGGGCCCAGGGGAAGTCTGGCTTGAGCAAATACTGGTGCAGGGCCAGCACCCCTTGCACCCCGGCAGGAGGAGTCAGCTCAGCCAAGTTCACCACATTCGAGCTGCTGAGGACGCGTGGAAGGACTCGCCTTTCACCGGGTGTTTATTCTGCAGTAAACTTCTCCCAGCTTGCTCTGAGCAGGAGCTCGTGTGGAAGAGCTGCGTGATCCAGAGAGGGGGTGAGACCAGTGTACTCCCACTGAAAACCACCCAGGTTTCTGCAAGTCAGCATTTTCCCCTTAGAGACGTCTTTACAGACATTACTACCTCCGTGGTCAGACGAGGTGGTCTCGTTGCACGCACAGGTAGGAGCCTGCTCTGCGGTGCAGAAGCATGCACGGGCAAGTCAGCACCAGCGTTTTCCCTCCAGCACCTGACACATGCCCCATCCCTGCATCCCCCTGCGGCTCCGGCAGGAGAACATCCCCATCCCAGCCCACCCCTCCGCAGAAGGCACCCCGCCCAGCCCCACTGGGCCCCACGGGGCTTTCTGCCACAGGAATGGAGGGGACAGCAGAGCGAGGGGCAGGATCCGTCCTCCCGCCAGGCAGCTGCCCCCCTTTCCACAGCGACCCAGCCCCCCACTGGATATTTGCTTTGCCCACAGCAAGAACTGGGAGGCTGTAATTACTGTACCAGGCAGCTAATTAGCAATTCATTTACTTGTCCGAGAAGGACAGGGGGATCGCGCCTCGCTGGGCAGAGGACAGTGCTGCAGGCCTCACCCCTTCCCCAGGGGCCCAGTGCCAGGTTTTCCTGCCACAGTGCTCAGTCTTCACTGGAAGGAGAAACAAATGCCGGTCACTGCCTGCAGCTTTACCACGTTTCCATGAACCTCCCGGAGGGCCGAGAGCTGCCGGGCCCAGGACAGGAGCGGGCTCCGGAGCAAGCCGAGGGCAGGGCAGGAGGTGCCAAGGACCTGGCAGCGCTCTGCAAGACCGGGTTGCAACCACCTTCCCAGCATTAACCACCACCATCTGGAAAATGAAACTGGAGCAGCAGCTGCTGGTTTGAGCGCCCAAGCCTTTGCCATTCAGGAGCAGGCTACGCACCTTGTAACCAGAGAACCGGCTGAACCAAACCAGGAGCAAGTAACTCGCTCATTCCTGCAGGGCAGCGATGCATACAGCTCGATGCAAACAGCTCGGCCTTCCTTTCACACAAGCATCGAGACAGGCGAGGGAAGAGGCAGCTGTTACAAATCCTATTAGACTTTCAAGGAACAACAGTGATCTCTTTCAGCCGCCCCAGGCTCCTGCGGTGTCCTGGAGGCTGAAGTCTGTACCCAGCCTGTGAAATGAGCTCGTGTTTAACACTAACGTGCCCAACGCAAAGGGAACATGGCCCAAGGACACAAACCAGCAGGGCCACAGAAGCAACAGCTCAAGAATATTTACTCTTTCTGTCCCTGAAAACATGTGGTGCCTACCCACGTGCACCAGTATTCCTTACTGGGACAAGGAGCAGTGCTGCACCCCTCTTTCCCGTTTGAGCAATCAGCAGCGAGGCCAGCAGCTCTCCACCACAAGCCTGCAGGAAGCGAGCAGCAAGCGAGCGGCACAGGGTGCTGGCCACCAGCCTCTGAGGCGCTCAGCTGCACGCTGGAAGAGCAGGATAGGCTCCGGAGGAGCACACCCCATCCTCCCCTAGCAAGGGACCCGGGCCAGGCGCCTTTCCCACACCCCAGCAGAGTTCTTTGTCGTTCCCCTGTAAGCACCGGCTCCCACCACTGCCCTGCAAAATAAAGCTTCGGGAGTCCCACACCCGCAACCTCCAGTCTGCCTCTGGGGTGTCTGAGCACTCGCCAAGGCCCCCAGGGCCACACCAGGGAAAATCTACTTTTGGAACGGGAGTTTTAACAGTTGAGCACGCAGGTTAAGAAACCGAACCAGTGATGAAAAGCCCTGCTCCAGCCACAGCTGGGGTACCTGCACATCAGAGGAACCCACAAGAACCAAAACGATTCTTCTACAGGAGTTAAACCAAGAATCTCACCTGCTCACACTGGATGTGACACTGCACTACATCCAGCTAGCCAGAAAGCTTTGACACATCTAAAGCACAAAACTACAGAGAGTATTATGTATTGGACTTGAAAGTGGGTTATTTCATGGATATTAGCTAGAATATATGGAAAGTTTAGGAACATGAAGTAAAAAAGTGTTGGAGCGTGACAAAGGCAGAGCATCAGTTAAGGCCCTACAACCTCATACCTCTGAACTTCATCCAAGCACCAAAGGCCTGGAGTGTGAGCAACTGGGACGGATCCCTGTCACAGCCACCCCCTCCAGGCTCAGCCTTGGCTCGCCACCCCTCACTCTGCACAGAGACACTAACAGGGACAAACACTCTGCCAGCCCAGAGGTATGTGAAGAGTCAAAGTTATATAAAATGAGGCAGCTGAAATTACATTAGAAGGAAAAATCAGAAGCAAAATAGGCACAATAAAAAGATAGGAAAATCAGAAGCAAAGAATACAGAAGAAATTTATTGAAAGCACAAGTACAGACTGGCCAATAACTGCTTTCTACAATCTGAACAGTAAATAATGGAGCTACAGAAAGGTACAAAGGTTGTTATAAAATAGTTTTAATTTCATTTCTTTTTGCATTACAAACATTCTTTGAAAGAGGCAATGGAATTCTGATGTTGTGTATGCTTACCCTCCCCACCCCACCTTCCACAATACTGAACCTGTAATAGCTGTTATCAAAATATACAATACATCTGTTCACCATAAAAAACTGGGTTTTGCTGCCCCCTCATGTCTTACAACAGGTATAAAAAAATTATAAATATGTACACCCTTTTGTTACTCACATTCTTTACATGCAAACACAGGGATCCAAAGGAAAAACCCACAATTGCCTGGGTTCCAGGGTTACCTCTATTCATTTGCTTGCATTTTGCAAAATATATATAGCCTGTGGGTTGACCAGGTCAATGTTAAAGGCCACCGGACAGGTTTCATTCCAATAAGCCTCTTCCCAGTGTCTCGGGTGAGGTCGATTGAATGCATTTAAAGGTTAAACCACAGCTGCTCCGCTTGGGTTGCGCAGGGATCCTCACACAATAGAGTGCTGCCTGTGGCATGCTCAGGAGCATCAGCCAAACAGCCAGCGCTCCCTGGCTGCAGGAGGAACGGATTTTTCACTCGGGGAGGGAGATGAGCAAACTAACTCTAGTTGACAACAACTACCAACACACCTGAATTTGCCCCCCTGAACATAAGATGCTGGCAAGGAAACACGGAGCTTTCTGGAGCAGCAGATCACAAGGCTTCATTAACAGGCTTACCCAGATTTAGAGGTAACCGAAACCCGTGTCTACTCGTCAGCTGAACTTTCTCAGCTCAGCTGGGGCAACGCTTTCACTGAAGATGGTTTCACACTCCTCAGCCATAAACCAAAGACTAAGGCAGACAAGGATTACCAATCTCATGCCAGCAACCCAAGCTGAACCCTCACTCAGACTTCACACGCTTCTCCAGCATAATTCACATCCTCAAGAGTTCAGGGAGGAAACTAAGAAAAGTTAAGACTTTTCCAAACACTCAGTGCTAGGCAAGTCAAGAGCTCCCACAGTAAGCAAGGATATCGTAACTTGCAACACTAAGACAATTAAAAAACAAACTTTGGTCCACAATTTGCAGAAAAACCCTGAAAAAAAGTACAAGATTCTTGTTATTTTGCATCCGAACAGGTTGCAGGTTAGAGGGAAATGTAAGGCAACATCGGATTACACAAAATAGAAGGCAGAATGGCCTGGGAAAGAGTTGTAAGCCAGAAAAAAGATTGTATCATTGGGAAAAAAGTGATCTGCTGCATTCTACATTTAATAAATTCCCTTCCTATAAAAGATCTGGGCTTATAGGTTAAAAAGGTAAAAACTTTAGCCTGGGTCCTTTTACTTAAATTCACAAGCTATTTGTGCTTGTTATCTCAAACACTTAGCTTTAAAAGTCTGCTTTGCTTAACATGTTTTATCGATTTCATTACATTACTCATCCTCAGTCATGACCTCAGCCTGATAACTAAATTCCTGCCCTACAGTTTCAATTACAAAAAAAAAATAAAATAAGAAAGTACAGTATACAAGGGTAATACCACAAAGGAGTAAATTTAGATTACGTTTATACCATCTTATCATTCTATAAAAAGGTACTTAAACTATTTCTTTTGCATATAAAGAGATTAGAATATTTGGTCAACTGGAAATATTGCTAGGCACAGATGACAGCAACGGCATCAAAAAGTATAATACAAGAATTAAAACAAAAAGCTCAAATGCTGAAGACATGCTATAAGAATGATGGCAGAGCTACATTGGTCTTGTTAATCTCAAATTAGGGGCACAAAGGTGACTCACATGAACACCTTTCTAAATGTGGGATATCCAATAATTCTTCAAATCCTAGCCAAGTATTTAGATATATATATACACACACACAATTTTGACAAACTCTTAATGATTCGTCTTCACAAGTGTCCAACAGTGGTTAATTTTGTATCTTGATCAATGCTCTTGTGAAGGGCAGAGCCTGTTGACTTGCTATTGACAATGGAATGTAATTTGGTCTTGGGAATGCTTCCCCACCCAGACCTTTCTGCTTAGTCTGAAAGTTACGGACAAAGGATCTTAAGCAACTCCCATGTGACGGTTTGCATATGGCGATAAACCACAAGCAGATTGGAAAGTGGCACGAAGACACATGATACTATGCAGATTGAGACATTTCACGGACAGTGAGATACAACTGCCTGAAGAGTCAAAGCCCAATATTTTCTTTATCCACTTTGCCAGCTTCACTTGTCCTTCACTACAGCAAGCTGATCCAGTAAGCCACAGCTCACTCATTCCCCCCTCAACTCTCCCAATCCACTCCCTGCAGTTCAGATGTTTTCCCCAAAGAAGTAAAAGGTTTAAGGCACAGGATAGCAGATGCACAGTTAAGGTAGGATCAATGCAACTTATTTTTGTGCTGAGTGAGTTGGGAGCTCCTATACACCACGCGTTTTGCAAAATCCTGACTCAAAGGCGCTAAAGTGAATTTACACAGTGGTTTTAGGTCTTTCAAGGCATGGATGGGTAAAGAAAATAAAAAAGGCATCAATGTGAAACCTGATAAACTTGTTAGGATCTGCTTTTTGGGGGAGAAGGAGCAGGAAGGGAGGGGAATTTCCCAGAGCAGGTTCCAAAGTGTAAACTTTAACTTGTGATTTTTTTATTTGAACAGTCAAGATTGTTACCCATCACCGCAAGGTTAGCAATATGAATTAGATTTAATTTTTTTTTTTTAAAAACCGGTAAACTGATTTCTCTTTAAAAAAATAAAATCTCTGGTCTTTTAAGGTCACTTCAGCTGCATTTTTAAAGTGGCTTTTTTTCTGGAATGATGGAAGTTGAAACCCTAGTGCTCAGCCTTTTAAGGTCAAGGCTGAACCCAAGAGGTTTTAAGTCAAGTCCATTTTGTCTCACACCTTCCAAAGCTTTAAATGGTGGACTTCGAGAAGGACACACGCAGGTGATGATTCTCACCCAGGTCATGATTATGGAGGTCAATGAGTGATTGAATGGCTTCTTCCACAGAGCCCATCTGGATCAGAGCCATTTTACGGTCCTTCCTGACAAGACAGAAGTCACATTCAGTACCACTGTATGCAGAGTTCCCCCAACTCGATGCAAGTTTTCTGATCTAGAACTCAACAAGGCCAGCAGAAAATTAACTACCCGGGAAATTGCAATATACTTTCTTTTTATATGGAAGAGTTTATCTACATGATAAACATGCATATCCAAACTTCTCACTCCCCTACCTTAGTTTTCTTCAATTCATACTCACCATGCACTCAATCCAGGGTTGCTCCGGAATTCTTTATTCCGGAAAGTCAAATACTACATTAGTGATGATTCTGCTCACCTTTAACTCAGCCCGAGTTGGAATTCAAATCAGAATGAAGTACTTCTACCCTTCTCATACTGAAAAGCCCAGTGTAAGGACAGGATGTAAGAGAAAACTTACTGGAAGAATTTGAATCCTTTGACCATCCCACCATTGCTTGAAAATAACATCTTAAGGTCTTCTTCAGTTATTGAAGGTCTGAAACAAATAAGTTTTTCCAGTCAAATGTATGTTGACAGACTAAATCTCTAAAAACCAATTCTAATCAGAGCCTTTTCTAAGTTCTCTATTACTAGCTTCCCAGACTGGAAAGGCTACAAGAGCAACAGGAAGATGGGCAAGCTTTCCTCTTGCTAGCAGCCAAAAGCTGACCGTATGTACTCACACTACACTTGTGAACGTTTTTATACTCAGCCATACAGGAACTCTCCATGTGGATACTTACGGAATATTGGACAGATGAAGAGTGGCAGAAGGGGGAAAGATATTTTGGAAATTTTTGGAGCCTGGTTTCTTGAAACGATGTAGAGGAGAATTTCCATAGTCCTTAGTCAGACCCTGGTCTTCCTGTCCCTCGCGGGGAAGTTGTACTGTCTGATGCTTGGACAACGTTATACGGATTGGCTTCCCGTGAAGCTTCTGACCATTTAAATGGCTCATGGCTGCAATGGTTGAAGACAGCACTGACTACAGTGGTATTTCACAGTTTTGTTCAGACATTTAAATCAAAGCTAGAATTTCATTCTAGTTCCTCCCTATGCAGATACCACATCCTCCAGGAAACTGCATGGCAGGCATAGTTACTCTGCCTTACTGTACTGTTTATTCTATTTTCCCCTCTAGATTACCTTGCACAAATGAACCACACCTTTTCCAGAGCTGCCCCAAATCAATACTACATATGCAGGCAAGCAATTAAGTGCATGGACACATTCAGGTTTTGGGTCTTTTTTTGGAAGAGAAGTACTGATATTAAAGCTTTAATTACCCATTACGTCTCTTAATGCTAACAGTCAGATACTTTTAAGCTTGCTTACCAAGCTGGGCCTGGTTTCCATCAGCCATCTGAACTAGGGCATTCTCTTTCTTATTAAATAAAATCTTCACCCTCTGCACATCACCATAGACTCCTTCAAAAAGTGAGGAAAGAAGAACAGTCTTAGGTAGGGGGGAAAAAATGAAGTCTCATTCAACTTAATATTAACTAATCAGTCCAACAGCAAAAACATTCATTCACAACCAGAACTGATCTCATTCCAACCATGGTTACTTATTCTGCTCTAATTAAGGAAAATTCTTATATAGCAGAATAATAATGGAACAATACATTAAAGAAAAGACACTGGGTTTCAGCAAAAAGCAAAAATCTTACTGCCAGAAGACTGGACAATTTAGCATGCTATCACAATTTAAAACTCTTACAAAAGACATGCAAAGCAATAAACCATGCATAACTGAACATAAAATAAAGGCAAACTAAATTAAATAGCAAACTAAGTAAACAATGTAAAAATGAAATTATGCATTCAAAAAAATGGCAAACTGCAAACTGTACATTTTTGAAGTATCAAAAAAGTAATCTCAAATAAATGAAAAACAAGGTAATAAAAAGTGTGAATAATAACATACCGAAAAGAATAAAGAGGCATTGGGGTGTAACTCTCTTTAGAGAACAGCAGAGCAAGGCAGCGGAGGGACAGGGAAGAGGTAAGGAATCGAAGGGGAGAGCGAGGTTGCACAAATCGTCCACAACGAGGAAGGGCAGAGTCCCCGCAGGAAATGGCGAAATTGGTTGATGGATGATGAAGTTTTCAAGATGGTTAATATTGAAGGGCAGGTTGGTTTCCGAAGAGCAGGGTTTTTTTTTTTTTTTTTTTTTTTTTGGAAGGGGAATGTTTTTATTTTTTGTTTCAAGCAACAACAGGAAGCAGAAGTACCGTGCAGTCAGTTGGCAAAGAAATTCCGGATCAGGGGAAGAAAAAAAATTCAGGGATGGGGAGAAAAGAAAAAAGTAGCAAAAAACACAGGTCAGTAAATACATAAGGAAATATGTAGTGTTCCATCAGTCAGATTTATAGAATTCTACATACAATAACTTGTTTACAGAAACAGTTAATAGGTTTTACCTAGTGGAACACAATGATAAAGAAAAGGCATTTTTACTTAAGATATACAAAGAAGTAAGAGACAGTATGACAACAGAGTGACTTCTACAGGCTTTAATATTGAATTAAATTGCAATGGTATTCCCTAGATTTTGACTGAAAATATTTTCTCCAATTACAAAAATTTCTTAGAAGAAACAATTTCACGGATCAAGTAAAAAACACAGCTGTATTTGCTGCTTTAGGACCAGTGACTACAGGAAGCAATCCATACTGCAATCCTTAGCTGTAACAAAACACGGAAAGTCCAATTTAGACACCAATCACTGCCTTTAAAGCAAAAGATTATCCGGATGAGCAGCTGCACCACTACAAAACACCTCAAAGGTCTGCTAGAAGTGCTTGCTATGAAGAAACTTGGTACCTCATTCGCAGCAGAGGTCTATTCCCTTCCGTCTCCATGGCTTGACCTCACCACGCAGAAACCCAAAACTGCTGTTATACTCACAGTCAGAAAGGCAGGAAAAGCTTTTCTACTCCCAGTGACAACACTAACTTTGCATGCACACAAGAGTCTGCATTCAAAGTAAAAGTCAATGCAAGCTGCGACACATGGCTTCTTCCACTCATCATGGAAAGGAAAAATGGAGTAATGTCAGTTTCCATGATTCCACTTCAGAGAAAACCTTGTCCATTATTGTAGAATAGTCACTCCAGAGAAATACTGTCTCTTAACTAACTGGTTGTGGCACAGGTAAGTTTCTACAACACTGATTATACAGGCAATGAAAAAAGTTTCAGGTCTGTTAGTTCACAGCTTCAGTACAAGTATCAAAGTCTCTCTAGCCCAAAGATAAGCTGGATGGATAGTGAAGAGCTCATCAAAAAATACAAGGCATGAAATAACTGCTTGCTCCTACTTAAACAAGAACTGTGCACACCATTCAGACACTGCTCAGAGCTGTGAACACGTGCAAATTAAACAGAGGTGCAGCACAGTCCTTTGTCCCGTCACTGCCATCCAGACAATGCAAAATCATCCCAAGAAGCACACACTTGACAATATCACACTGGTCAAGAGTAATGATGCCAGCTCCTAACGTTTAAGACTTTTGTTTGAACAGCAAGTCACAGGACCAAGCCAGAGATGACAGTTCCTGGAATGGCAGAGGAGTTCCTAGGTAGAAAGAGCAACTCATCCAAACCGAAGCTGTATCACAGTCCCTGCCATTATTTCATGCCCTGGAGAAAATAGTAATGACAGATAAAAAGAATAGTCTGAAATACTGGTTCAATTGGTTCATCCCATCAAGAGTTAAACATTTTGATCATTCATCACATCCAGGCTTCCCCTTTGATGCAAAAGAGGTTTTGTGGTTACTCTGACATCACTGGTAAGTTTTATAGCTTTGCAAAGTAGTATTAATTTGTGTGCACAGTCCCACCAGTTAAGTGTTTTTCAGCAGAGACTCATCATACTCTGCTGCACACACCAGAAGATTCTACACTTTCAATCCAACAAAGAGCCAAAAGCTGACTGAAGAAAAATCCAAGATACCTGTATCAAATTCTCTTACGATGCTGTCTTTCATTAAAGAAGATTTTTGTTCAAATATTACTTGCTTTATTTTTAAAGAAACCCAAATATATTTCAACTCACTAAGTTAAGTAGAATTGAAAATGTAAACTGTGAGCTGTTAAGGGGTTCAGCTAAGGAAAAACTTCCAGGAATCTTGGAAAGGGGAAATGTGCAAGCACATGGCAGAGGAAATACTGCACAGGTACAAGGTCAAGCTGGCGGGGGTTCCAGACACTACACAGAAAGAGCAAAAGGTCAGAATGAACTCTCTCTGTAGTTCTGAATTAATGTATTAAAAACTAGAACATGCTAAGGAAAAGAAAGAATGGACATGACTATTCTGTGACCCAAATGACACCATTCAATGGGAATGGCAAGGAGACTCCAAATAGAAAAGGGAGGAAGGGACAGGCATTGTAGTCTTTATGGGACAAGAGCAGACAGGCAGCATCCTTGGCTTTGAACCAAAGAAGAGCAAGATTTTAATTTGAGATGGACTTTCTCATTTCCCTTCAGCAACTAGAGTACTGATCTGCTTTGAGTTTTAGAGCTGGCAGAGCACATCATCTGCTTTTCTAGTTTTGCCGTTTCCTTTAGGATACAGTAGGATTTCACTTTCAATGAGTTTCAGCACAATCTGTGTTCAGAAAGTGAAAGCAGAGATAACAGGAAGGAGAAAAAAGTAAAGTTAGGACTCCACTAACCTCAGGATTCAGATTGCTAACCAGCAGAACAGAGTTCCCTGCCCCAGTGAGGCCGGGAATGGCAATCCGTCCTGCTGCAGCCGCTGCAGCTGCTGCTGATGGGATAGCCAAAGGAGCTAGTGCTCCATGAACATTTGGAACTGACAGGCCTGGAAATTAAAGAATATTAACCAGTAAAGAAATTAACAGTACGTACTCTAGTGTATTTGCTGCACCAGAAGGGAGAACAGCACACTTTCTGTAACATGCAAGTAATCATTCAAAACACAGTGACCATACATTCTAAGAATAATAGGAGCCTCCAATTCTGGTGCTGCAGGAAATGTTGTAATTTCTAATAGTATTTGCTCTTGCAGTGCCTGGTGCTTAACAGGTGCCTCTCAGCACCATCTTGTTGACTACAACATTCTGCATGTTGCACAAGAAGCAGAATCAGCACAAAGCCTCAGCTCTGTTGGTGCAGGAAAGGTATCACAAACAGTGCATTTGTAAGGGTCTTTCCAACCAGTGCATGCCAAAAATGCTTTGTTTTTTAACCATGCATATAACAATCAGACAGTGTATGCTACCATCAGCTAATCCCTTCTTGAATGGAGAAACATTAAAGTTTTATTTATAGGCATTTCTAGGTTGCTCACAGAAGCAGCTGGCACCTCAATGTATTAGTCCTCCAAAGAGGAGAGCTTTAGAGTTCAAGAAACAATTGCCAGTAATCAATTAAACAAAATTACTTTTCCAAGTGGCATTGCGTATTTCCCCAGCAGGACAGGATATTAACAAAACCTTAAGGGTTCAACACTTTGATCTGTGCTTGTTTGTCATAAGCAAGGAAGTTCCATCAAGTTACAAGAAAGTCAACTTAGCTTGGTAAGCTACAAAAAACAAAGCAAAAATTGTTTAGTCTAGCACTCCAACTAATGTATTTAGCATAAGTACCAATTTGTTACCTGCAATATGAGCTGTAGACTTCACAGTGCAACTGTAACAGCATGTGTTATTAGGTGCATGTTTAAATACTAGCTTTACTCAAAATATTTAGGAAAAAATGGACAGATTCCTTGCTTTTGACATTTACAGCTGTCAAAGTGAGTTCCCAACCTCTGCAACCACATGAGGAAACTAAAAAAAATTTGATCTCCTCCCCATCTCCCCCAATTATTAAATACTGCCTTTACCATCTCTCCCATCCTCCTACTCATTTCTCTCGTCACTGGGATATCGCCTAGCCAGAGGTGCTCCAGCTGCACACTTGCATTGCTAGTCGAGATTACATACTGAAACACCATTCCTGTCTATGCCTAAGTGCCAGTGTTTAGAATTTACATGACTAACCCCAATAGAAATAATCTTTACTTAGCTTTAAAACATCGAGATGCTTCAGCAACAGAAAACCTATATAAAATTTCAACTTACGAAATACAGTACCTGCAGCCTGAGGAATTGCAAAGGTAGGAGGAAAGCCAGCTCCTGCATATGGAGAAGCAGAGATTATTCCTGGGGCACCTGGGAAAGATATACACATTATACAAAGACACCCAATAGCAAGAAAACTCTAGACTTAGCTGGACTGTCTTGCTCTGCCCTTCAACATAACCATTTAATGTGAAGTAAACCCCAAAACATAAACACTAATTAAAATTGCCTCTAATGTGAAACACTGAACTTCAACAAATTACAAAAACTATTCCTCCTCTAACTCTGCCATTCTGAAACAGCTATTAGAATATAGCTGTTGACCAGAATACAAGCTAGTAGCTCCTGTAACTGTTTAACCACTACATAGTTTTCAACAACACCCTCAATTATCACAGAGTCCATACTGTAGGCAAAACAGCAGATGGCACTAGAAGCACAGACAGTTGGAAAACCTTAAACAGTCCTCACCCAAATGGACAGGAGCTTTCAAAAGCAGTAACGTGCACCCACATCCATACGTTCACCCTAGTCCGATCCAGTGGTTCCCAAATTTTCCTCATTAGTCATACTGTATTCCAAAATTTTGTATGACCAAATACACTAGGATTACATCCCCTCCCCTTCCCCAGCTGACATTTACATTTGTCCTGCTCCCACTTCAAGAATTCTCACCAAAAGCAGCTGCCATGGTCTGATCAAGAGAGGGCTGGTTATCCCCAGAAGGCAGGTCTGGTCTTGTATAATCTCTGCTCTTATCATTATTGTATTTTACATTGAGACTTGTGAGCTTTGAAAAATCTATGCGCAGCGTACAACAGGCATTGTAGATATTCTGTCCATCTAAAGACTGCAAGGAAACAAACCATTCTTCATCCAAGATGCATTTATACTAAGATAACAGCAACAAATCTCTGAAGAGAGAAGGTGTTACATCATCCCAGGTACCAGTGTGTATCTTCAGATGGAGCAGGTATCTTGCTTTTTGTAGAGAAAGCACTGCTTCATTTTATCCCCTCCAGTATTCACCCAAGTCAGCCGTACTGCTCTCAGTGGGGAAATTCCCTCCCCCTCACACATGTGATCTGCCATTAGGGCAACGCTCACGTAAACCTAATATGATCACCAAATACTCCAAAATGCTAGTTTCTAACATTGATCCTAGGTTAATAAAAGCAAGCCGAAAAGTTAAAATAATTCAGGTGTTTAGCACTGCAAGCATACTACTCACCAGTTTGGCATGCTGAGCACTCACTGGGTCAGCATATTGTAACAGGGCCTGAAATTGGTTGTTCTTCGTGAATGTAATTATTTTCAAGACTGTACCAAATTTGGAAAAAATCTGCAAGATAATATTTGCATATCTTGTTATCTCATTTCCAGGAAGTTAATTTCATATTCATCTCCATTATTAGATGCAGAAGCAACAGAAGTTATCTTTTCACCTTGTCAGCTTTCCAACTGCCCTGTTTTTGGCTGGGACAGAGTTAATTGTCTTCCTAGCAGCTGGTACAGCACCATGTTTTGGGTTTAATATGGGAAGAATGTTGATAACACCCTGATGTTTTCAGTTGTTGCTCAGTCATGTTTAGACTCAGTCAAGGACTTTTCAGCTTCTCAGGCCCAGTCAGCAAGAAGGCTGGAAGGGCACCAGAAAGCTGGGAGGGGACACAGCCAGGACAGCTGCCCCAAACTGGCCAAAGGGGTACTCCATAGCATGGGACATCACGCCCAGTATAGAAACTGGGGCAGTTGGCCAGGGGAGGAGCACTGCTTAGGAACTAACTGGGCATCAGTTGACAAGCGGTGAGCAATTGCATTGTGCATCACTTGTTTTGTGCATTCCAATCCTTTTATTATTGTCACTTTGTTGTTATTAGTGCCATTGTTAAGTTTCTTCCTTTCTGTTCTATTAATAAACTGTTCTTATCTCAACCCATGAGTTTTACTTTTTTCAGATTCTCTCCCCCATCCTGCTGGGTGGGGGGGGAAGTGAGTGAGCAGCTACATGGTGCTTCGTTGCTGGCTGGGGTTAAACCACAACACCAACTTAAAAATGTAAAGTTTTAAACTACACCATGGGCATTGTTTAACTTGCATCATGGTATCAGACTAGAAAAACAGCAGGGTGACTGAACTACCCCCTTAAATTTTTGTTATGAATTCTTACACAGGAAGATTCACATACACCTTCACAAACTGGAACTTTTCGAAGAATTTCAGGGATTCTTAAATGCAGTCAAGCCTGCATTTTAAACATGAAGATTAAGTTAAGCAACCACAGCAGACAGGAGGAACTTTCCAAATAGGCTACTGCCTAAATGACTCCTGGACACTGTATTTTGTTTTCCCCCTACCCCAGCATAAGGACATGTAGTAGTTACTTTTACTAAACCCTAAACAGAACTTGAAGAGCTGTCCTGAAAACAAATATTTGTCCCTTGCACTGTACCAGACTAATCCAATTAAAATGGATCAGCAATCAAATCCCTGGAAATTAAAGTCTGGCCAGATTGGGACCAAAAATAGAAGAATCTTTGTAGGTGTCAGGGTCTGCAGAAAGTAGAAATTTGACAGCTGTGTTCAGAACTTGAATTATACAGATAAAAATCACATGCAGACATTGCAAATACAACAATTCACTATTCATTGCTATCCCTTCCTCCAGGACAATCTTCAAGAATTTGTGGCAACATGTTTTACCTGATGCAGAACATCTAGAGTGACAGGATAGAAGAGATTCTCAACAATGATCCTCAGGACAGGGCTCTGGCCAGCCATCGCCATTCCTGCATCTACTGCTGCAGCTGAGGCTGACAGCGCTAGGTTTCCAGACTGAACAGAATTCACTGCTTGCAGAGCTGCTTGGGCACGCTGCAGAACCACCAAACATTCCATTAGACCAACACTTCTGCTTGCAAAAATACACGTTCAGCTTTTCTTGAGCTTCCTATCTGCAAACTACTAGCAGACCTCAACAGTTAGCAGAACAACAGAAAGGAATTTACTGTTCCTAAGGCTGGGTATGCAATTTTAGCCCATTTTAAACATGGACATTACAGACCACCCCAATCAGTAATAGCAATGCAAAAATACAAACTAAATATGAATACTTATGCTACTGCTAGAACCTTGCTCAGCATCTACTGATGCAAATTACTCCATTGTTTAAAATAAAAAGAAAAAGCTAGGCTCTTCTGGAGTGAAGCACCATCTCCAGACCACTACAGAAGCTGACGGTACCGAAAGATTAATGCACATCTGCTATAGGGATCCAGGAATGAAAACTGACTTGGAGTTTTCCTGTAGAGTCCCCCTCACGCATAACATTATGATGTGCTCACTGTTGTGCATCAGATTCTGGCTTTGTTAGATGCACCAAATAGCAGCATTTCGTCTGCTCAGCATTAGATGCTCTGATCCTGACGAATGTCAGCCTGAAAAGTGAGAGGAGGCAAACTAGATGTACTCAGCAGCCACCCCTGATAAGGAAGCACAAGTAACATGAACCTCTTTCCAATGTTCCCATCCTGAAAGATTGCCAAGAGCAGTTGAGCTGAAAAAGGGAACTTTTTACCCTATGCAGAGCCTATCTTGCACAGAAACTCTAGATAGCCCAGACAAAGCATTAAGAACTGCTGTGTTCAAGTGCTGCCTGCCTCAAAGCTAGCACTTACCAGCAGCAGATTGTACTCTACTGCAGACACAAGTTTTGCCCCATCAGAGCTTCATTTTACATAAAACTTTCAAATATTAGAAACAAATGTCCTAAAGCACTGGACATTAATCAAGTCTTTAGACAGGTATTCTGTTATTGTTGCTAAATAAAGAATGCTAGAACACCACCACTCATGATCTCACATTCACTATGCATTTTCTTCCCCTGACATTAAGGCAGTTTTAGCAGCTCATTTAACTGCCTCCTGAGACTTTGGATAAAAGCTACTATAGGAGACCTTATTCCATAAGCTAGAAGCCAATATGCTCCATTTAGCACTTTGATAGTTAAACTGAACCTCAGAACTCTCCCAGGCCTACACCGGCAGCACAAATCAAAACAGTAGTGGAGAACCATCTGTCCCTCCCACCAGTACGACAACGTAAAGAACAAAAACTAACTGCTTGGTTTGGAGAGTTGTCTGTTTTAAGCTCCTTGTGGTTGGAGAACTGAATATAGATGGGCTGGCTTCGAAGGACTGGAGTGACTGTGGTGTAGTAGTTTACCATGGTGTTGGCTGCCTCCTCCGTATTCATTTCTATGAAAGCCTGCACAGAAGTCAAATCCAACACTGACATATTATCAAAGTGGCTCACACTAGGAGACAGCATTAACAGTACATGACAGCATTACGTGACTGGTAACTTTCGGAGGAACTTCTAGTTGAATTGTAACTGTGATTTTCACAACTGCATTTACATACAAGCTTCTGAATACAGAACTGTTTAAGAACCAACTGTACACAGAACAAATGAGGATCTTCACTGTCCAGGCTGATTTAATGTAATGTTTCAGTCTCATCTTAAGATCTCCATGCTACGTGTATTTAGGAAACTGGCAATGACAGAAGTGTCTGCAAGGACACAAAAATACAGCAATAATCCAGATTCTTAACACTTATCATATTAAGCAACTTCCCGTATTTCTCTACAGAGCAGTACGCCCACTCACTGTTCCGTACCTTTATGGTCTTCTCTACTTCAAAACAAAAACATAAGGGATTGTGGCAAGTCATTACATTAAGCACTCACACCACGCAATGTATCAGAGGCACATTTTCATAATTAATATTAAAGACATAGTATTTTAAGCAATGATTAAAGTTGCCTTGCTTTTTTACTCCTTAATTTGCAAGACAATTTTAGTTACCAAACTAGTGCACACCTTCTGCATTACCCAAGAGTGTTTTAGCCTAACCCAGCTAATTTATTGCATCTGTAAAGGTGTCCTTAACAGGCAAGGTTACACTGGTGGTTACTCAACTGTCAAGCCGGCCTGAGTGAAAAAGGCCAACTCATGTCACTGCTGTCCAAATAATTTACCTGATCTGTAATTTAAAAACCAGGCATAAAGCTAATTATAAGTGACAACCTATAGTTAGGGACTCGGCTCCTTGTACAGCCTGAAAATAGTATTTTCTACAGCTCATGGGATAATCATGGAGAAGTAAAATAATAGTACGCAGAAGTTATTGACTCCTAATACACAACAGTTGTTTAAACAACTTGGATCTGGTTTACTGATGACAAACTCATCAAGCCTTTGACATAACCCCTGCTTTCAATTACGGAGACAATACCTGATTTTTTCCTTTCAACATTAGAAGATTGGTGACCTTGCCAAAAGGTAAGCCCAAAGAAATGACTTCTGCCTCTGTGACGTCACTGGGGAGCTTACGGACGTGGATTACTCGGGATGGGACCCCAGCACTTCTACTATCTCCTTTGAATTTTTTGCTGTCGTTTCCATTAGCTGTAAAAAGCAAGAGTTACTGCTTATTAGAGTGGGTTTGAAAGAATATGCACACACTTACAACTTCTGACATACAGTTTGTGCTCCCCATCCAGTTATTACTCTCTATTACAGAGAAATTCCATAGTCTAATTTAACTAGTCTGAAGACACATGGCTTTACTTTTTTTTTCCAAATTACACGATGAGAGTGACGTAGCTGAATGCCACTGCAATGGAATCAACTCTCCAGTGGCCATTTTACAGCCTGTTTACAGTACACACCCACCCACCCACATTTCTACGTTGTGTGGGTCTGAGACACTACTAGATTGCTGCTTTATTCCTTTTCACTTTGACTGGTCTTCTTGGCGATGAAGCAGTTTGAAGGGGACATCTTAAAGCAAGTGATATTAAAAAATATGAACCAAAATGTAATTTTAGATCAGCTGGATTATACCTATGGCAAAGACTGTCAGCAGCACACCACCAAAGACATGAGCTGACACAGTCTGGCAGGGAGGTCACAGGCAGAACATGAAGGGACACAAGACAGTGGTAGTTCAAAGTAAGACAGTTCAAGGCACTGACAAGCAGAGGGCAAAATTTGGACTGAGCACCCAAGGATACTGTCTTGGGTGGCATTACTAACCTCTAGATGGTGTAAGACTCCCAAGCAGCAGCTAACTACTACATACGGCCAAAATAACCCTACATGAAATTCAGTTGTGCTTTAAGTGTAACAGTTTACAGCAAAACCAGCATGTTCTAATTCTGTAAAATCATTTTAGCAACTGTCCTGCAACAGTTTTACTCAGTCTACTAATCTTTCAAGAGTATAAGGCAGAATTCTATTGTTATTCAGCACTGTCCTACAAAACGCCTAATAAGTACTAAAAATGAAGAGGTTAAAAATCAAGACTAAGTGAGGAAAAAAACAGACCTCATCGTATCTGCAATACTTATAAATGGTTATTCTTTTTTTATAGGCAATATTACCTGCAGAAGAAGAGTTGCTGCTCATGATAAAGGGTCCGTTAGTAACACAAGTAGAGAAAAGCTCGTCAGATCCCCGCTGGAAAAGAAAAGATGAAAGGTAAACTGACAGCATTTTTCCTAAATTCTATTCAGGTACTCCTAAAGCAGAACAATTGAGATTAAGCTGTAGAGAAGCTGAACAGAAGTGTAAGTGAAAATATACTGATAGTGGGCTGTGAACCTCACCTCCATAAATTAAGTATAAGTAAGATCCAATTTAGTAACTGAGTAGCACTATCCAATATCTCCTTTCAGCTAAGCATTAGGAATCTTAGGAGTTGAAGCACTGTAGAATTGTCTAAAGCCATTAAATGCAGCATTGTCACATTCTCTTATTGTATCTAACAAAACAGATTGCTGGCTACTCATATCGGACAAGATTTTCATTCCTTTAGGTTAAGCTAGAACAATACTGTAGTTGATCAGGAATAGCAAAACAGATAGGCCTCCTGGCATTCATCAAGAAGACAGATTATTTTACTGGGGGTTCCAGAAGTAAGGAAGTCTTAAGCAAAAGACAAGTTGTCAGAAGCTGGCCAAAACTGTTAGTGTATGACTTGGCAATTATGAACCAAAGATGTGTATTTTCCAGTTACAAGCAGAAGATGCAACTTTCAGAAACTGAGACCTGAAAGAAACGGATCTCTTCCCCTTCCTACCCCAAAAAAGGGCAGATCACTAAAGCTAGCTACTAGCAAAAAGCTACTTTTCAAACTTTACAGCAGAAATACGTCTACAGGTAATAATTTGGATTCTAGTACTAACTAGTCTGATCACTGCTTTGTCGTCTTCTAGCCACAATCCCCAGACCAGCAGCAACAGCTTCTAGGACACTACCATAAAGTCTCAGTAAGCGCATTTAAGTCAAGACAGACTAGCATTCTGCAGCAGAGAAACCCAAGTACCACAGGTACAAAATCTTAGTAATCCCATCCTCTCTTGCCCCTCACACCAGTTGTTCTACGTTAAATTCAACATGGCTACTCACAAAACAAAAAGCTGTGAGTAGCACAGCATAGCCCAACACCTCAGTTCTTTGATTTTTCTTATTGCAGCGCTGTGCATTTCATACTCTGGAGGAAGAAAACATTCAACAAATTCCAGAATGAGCTCTTTCTACCAGAATTAGACTACCTAAACAAACTGGTATTGCAGAATTACAGAAACGCATTTATTCTAGGCTTTTTAGTAGCTGTAGGTATGATTCCATCTACTCGCACAAAGTTACTGAATTGCAGGAGCCTGGCACTTCTCCATTCCCTGCAAATAAAGCTAAACAGATTTATGGAACAGATTACTGTACACCATGTATGTGTTTCAATTCATTACAGTATTCCCTGTAAAGTCACCCAAATTATCTCAACTGTCCAAAACTAGTCTAACCCTAGTAGAAAGTATTAAAAACACTACTAAGACAAGAGCAAATAAGACTACAAATTACTTCTTCGCACAATCTATACTTACATAATACAGCTTAAAATCAGTATGGCTTAATTTCAAATAAGTTACATAGAAGACCTCAAATCCCACTGTAAACTGTGAGCAAACATGGTAATATAAATCTAACACACAAAAGCACTTTCTCGTAATTTTCTGCATTACTCTTGCACAGAAAAAGCTTTCATCAACAGAAAAAAGAACAGAGCTCATCCCTGCCTTAGCTAACTCCCACTCATCTCGATGGAAACATACCCTGCTTCACACTGTGGTCACCAGAAACTCTACCTTCCACCATGCCCTATATCTGGTGGCACCTGCAGAAACAGTATCTGTGCGACAACAAAAGCTCTCTGCTCACTTCCCCAGCAAACAGGTTGGAAAAGTAGGTCACACCAGAAGCCCCAGAACACCGAATTAAGAGACACAGGTTTTGGTTTTTTCTTTCCCCCTCAAATCTTGAATTTCTTGTTTGACTACTCACTGCTAGCTCTTCAAAGACAGGCTCAAGGACTTTGATGTCCTGAATACAAGAAATTAGGCCAGGTTCCAAAACCACCACGGTTCATGTGCTGCTGCCGGTCACCTGCAAGCACTGACCAGGTTCCACAAAGGCTATGGGCACCCAGCAAGGTCATCTTCTAACATGGTATAGTAATTAGGAATAGGCCTTTTAACAGCTGTTCTAATTAGCACTTGGATTCCTTGGTACAGCAAGAGGCAAGCTAGTCTGGGAGGCTATTAGACTGTGATCCCATCCTTTTGATGACTCGAATTAATGCATAATTCCAAAGCTAAAAAAGCCACACCAGTTTACTGTAAAAATACTCTTGTGCCTGAACTGCTGCAAACACTACAGGTACAGCTTTACTTTCTGTGGCCTGGGATACAACTGGTGGCTATTCACAAGAACCACTTGCCAGCAAACAAAAGCCCTACCAACAGAAACAAGTGTTTACTGGCCTCATGAAACCCCTCACATTAGGCCCCAGTGGGCCTTGAACTTCTTAAAAAATGTTCTTAAATAACTAGTAAGTTTCTGAACATAGAGAACTCCAGCACTCCCAGTATGAATCAATGCATCTGTGCAAGCATACTCGGGCAGCCCTTGCAATCCATCATGGAAACACCAGGAGAACAAGCCACATATTGGCTCTCATAGAGGCAACACTAGGAAACTATAAACTGGAAAAACAAACATTTATACTATTATGGGAAGAATTTAAATTCCCCAAATTTAACTCTCCTAATGGCTTGTTTAAAACAAACATTTTCTCACATATTTGAAAACTGACTTGCAGGGCACTTTTACAAGGAATGCTCATTGCTGCTGGTTTCCACATGTCGATGTTTCTTTAATGAAAGAGCAATTTCAAATCCACTCCCCTCTTATCTTGGAGACAGTCTACACTGCCCGCTGTGACCAGAGCCAGGAGGCAGAGGGGGATGATTGTTCTACATCAAAAGAAGCAGCAGTCAATTTGTAAGCTTCCCAGCTGGAAGTACATGCAAACTAAGAGGAAACACTACAGCAGTTGGAAAACTACAATTATCCCAAGGTCTTCTCTCTACACGAGGAAACACAGGCAGCAAATACATAGTATCATGCAGTTATACCAAAATTATTTCACAGAGACTCTCTTTAAAAGAATGGCTTTTAAACTGCAAACCTAAGAGGAGCATACCCAATGCACACAGGAGTTACACCGGTTACACAGTGCTGCCATCCCCACACGGGTACAGATCAGTGCTGGCAAGCTTCCCACAGCAGAAGGAAGTTGCACCGACTATGACTTTTCACCAGCATTTGTTCTTCCTCCATTACTGTTGGAGCTGATCTCGGATGACCACAAGAAATCTCTATTGACACTTACTTTTTGGAACGACCCAACCTGAGGCAAGTTGAAAACAAGCGCTCTATTAATCTGCACTCAGGAACTTCAGCAGGAACCTGTATCAGTTGTCTGTCTTTACACTTGCAGTGATTGCCATAATCTCCTTCCAGACTCTAATGCCTTTTCTTTCTGTACCCATCAGAAACCATGTAATAAAGTCAAATGCTCCATACCAAATATTCAGTAGAGCCAGAGGAACTAAAGTGAGCCCAGTTGTGTTAAAAGGTTTAGAAGAGTTTCTCACCAACGACATATCCATTGGGTATTCTGAATTATACTGGAAAAGCCAGTGCAAAAGCTATTGATTCTGAAGTATTCCTTTACTTAAGTTTACAACTATGCAAATCCAGCAAATGGCTGTGTGGGTGCTTAGCTGCTCACCAGCATCAACCCCCAACACTAGTTTTCTACCTTTTTTTATTCTCCAACTACCATGGCAAGGCCCAGCTGCACAGTTCTTCATTCAAGACAGTTCTTCAAATCCTGAAGTTCACATCCCTGCTCACAAGAGGCATTAATTTATGTTGACATTTCCATTTAGCTAATTCTTTTGCAGCTGGTATTTTTATGACAAGATTAACAGAAGCAACAGTGTGCTAGCAGTAACACTGCTCTACATAAAATTCTTCATTTGAACTAACAAATCTCCTCTTCCTCTTCATAGGAAGCAAACATCACTTCTGAAGTTACACTGCCAGACCTTACCCACAGCAGGGTAAGGCTGTTTCTACCACCAATATCACCAGTCAGCACACATACTACTACCAGGTAAAACACTGCCTGGGAGCGTTTCTATGACAGCAGCCTCCTTTTGTCTGCAACACTCCTGGCTACAAAAGGCCTATTGCTCAAGCTGCATTAATTTAATAAAACACCCATGCTCTGTGTAGTCTTGCTATCAATACTTCTTTAGTTCCCTTTTCTGAATTAGAGCAGGGCAGTCTGCTGCCAGGTAGAATTCTACTGTTTCGTATTTTTCCGAGTTATCTTTTCTGACCACCCCTCAGACTGTAAGCCTTTTTTTGCTTTGAAGTTTTAACAATTAAGTTCTAAGAATTTTTAATTTGTCCAGGCTTTCACAGCTTAAAAAGCAACCGCTAATTCATATGAAAACTACAAATTGTCTCACTGTCACTAGGATTTTACCTGAACTTTACCACAGTTTGGAATGAAGCCAGAGATTGTCTCAGCTTCTACCAGCACACCTAGAAGTACTACAGAAATTCTCAGCTGCCCTATATAATCCTATATCTACTTAAGATCCGGTCACTTATTTTAAATGGATTACAACAGATCAACTGCATTCTGCCTGTGCAAAAGGCTAGAAATAAATAGAAACTAAACAACCATAAAAATACTAATTTCAAGACAAACAGGTGATATTAATCAACTTTCAGAAAGCAACAAGTTACAGGCAGAAAGCAAAATTAAAGCAATTGCAAGACAACAGGGCATATGCAAAGCAAGAGGACAATGACTAGAAAGCAAGAGGACAATGACTAGAAAGGCCAGCAAGCTACAGGTTAGCCAAGCCTAAGATCTACAAAAAACCCCTTTTTTCCCCCCCCCTAGCTCACTGAGGAAATCCTACATAGCAGTAGCATTCTCTACCTTTGGATATGGAGCACCTTACACTGCTCTAGCAATTTTTAAACAGACTAAGGATAGCAGTATCCCTCCATCTTGTGAGGGAAAAGATAGATTTAGGAGGCATACAGGCCATCAGCTAACATGCACTTACAAAAAGCAAAGCAGGCACCACAGCTGCACTGTGCTTTCTTCGTCCCTTCTTTTCCCTCCTCCCCTCCGGCTGCTGCTGCTCTAAGCCGGGGCTGGCGCAGTGCTACAGCCGCAGCTGCT
>JAVKLA010000090.1:42451878-42462249 GCA_034782735.1 Sagittarius serpentarius
CAAAGAAAAATCTGTACTGTTTAAAGTCCTTGGACTGCTTTTCTTAAGTCCAGATAAAAAACTCTTGGAAGTCTTGTAACTCTGCCTGGCCAGAGCATGCAAGCATCATTCTTCTACTTCACTTTCCCTACATTTGTAAAAAGATTTCAGACCCAGTAAAAGACCACCATAATATTTTACAAACAAAATGACACACAAATCATTGAGAAGCTCATGCAAAGCCTTTGCTCTGAAGAAGCAAAAAAATTTGAGTACAGAAAGAATGGAGTGCCTCTGAAGTATGCTTCAAGGGCTCTGTATGAGGTCACTCCCAGAGGAATGGAAGAATGTACTGATACTTCAGTTCACAGCTCAAATCACTTTGTGAAGAAACTAATACAAGAAATCCAGTCTGATGACATCATCATTCACACTCATGTTAACATTCCTACATTTTTTGCTGAGAGATTCAAGAGCTAGGAATGTAACTAAATTTAAACTACTAGGAAGAAGGATGCCAGTTTTCCTTGTCTTCCACAGAAGACTCAATTCCAGCAAGGTTCGCTTATGTTACCCCCACGTGCCCCTCTTCCTGCCCCCCACCTCAAGCACTCTTTAGTCATTTAAAAGTAGAGCAGTGTAAAAAGAAACATTCCAATTTGGGTGAGAAACATAAAGCATGAGTCAACTTTTTTGTAAAAGCACCTCTGCAGAACAGACCACGCAACTGCATCCTCCTTCAGTCCTAGTCAAGTTGGAAAGTTAAGATCAACACAAAGTAACTTCAAGATCCTGAAGGCTGCAGCCTCTGAGGTGGTTGTTAAGTGCAGTGCGATACTGCTGTCCCACTGATCTGTAAGCAGGAGCTACAAGCTCAGTATGTCACAATTTATCATCCAATTGGAACCACAGGTGTATGTGTGGGGTGAAAATCAATTTAGTTCACCGAATTGCTCATTACACTCATATCATTTATCAAATTAAATCCAACCATGTAGTCAGCATATTACATTGATACAGTGAATCTGTGGTGGAGGCATTAGCCTATCTGGCAGGCTGAGAGTACATACTTTTTTTTTTAAACTATATGCTCTGTTCAGCTGGGGCCAGCAAACACCTGTCACCTACCACTTAAGGCTTTTTAAATTGTTATAACCTCACTCCTGTCTGGACAAGATTTAGTCAAATACCTTCACAAAAGAGCCAGTATGGTAAACCTCCCACTAATGTTCACAGTAGCATACTGGGTACACACACACATTTTCAGCATCTTTGAAGGTAGGTTAGTTGGTCAGAGCATAGCAAAGAATTTAGTGCTTAGGAAAGTTTTCCTACCCTATTACTGCCACAAGAGCTGGTACCATTTCTATAGTATACAGAGATAATTTTTGAGTTCCTAAAAGACCCCAGCAACTTAAGCATTACACTAAAGCTATTGCTCACACAACCCGATGTGAGATTTTGCAATAAGATGCATTACAAGCTCAAGCACACACCAGCTTTAGCACACAGCCGGATCCTCAACCCACTCATCTCATCAGCCCCTCCCTGACTTTCTTTCTCAGTCTTTGCTACTATGGAGACACTCTGTGAAACAAACCTGCCCTTTGAGCAAATAAAAGGTGTGGCCATTTTAAATAGCCCAAAATTCCTAAACTCCAAGTACTGCAGTAATGCAGTCATTCTGGCTTTGTAGGGTAGCACACACCCAAGCTTTATGATATACTGTTCCCTAGTTTAAACTTAACTAGTAGTCAACCTTGAGCTTTTTAAATCATTGCAGTGGAGCAGACAGGTCCTTGGTAAAGCTTAATACAAATACTATCAGAAAGAAATACTGCTGGATGAGTCACTTTGCAAAACTGGAACCTATGAAAGAACATTTTGTGCCCAATCTGCAAAAGGGCAAATTGCACATGCAGGTTTAGAAGGAACTCCACACTAATTCAATCTCATCTAAATTGCAGTTGTGTAATAATTACAATCTGCTTTGGCAAATACCAAGCAATCATTACATTAGGATTACCAAAACACACTTGCTGAACTAAGCACAGTATTCAACAAGTTTTCATATGAAGCTTGAAAGACAGCTATACCAGAACCACACAGAATTCAAAATTAAATAATGCTTACTTTTCTTGCTAGTGTGAGGTGACAACAAATGTGGACCAGCACATCTACATGTTCTAGTCTGACAATACTTGAAAGATATGTCAGTGACTCAGAGACCAGAGTCTATCCCTACACTATTGGGAATAAAAAGTTGAATAAATTCATGTGTTCTATTTTGCTGGTTTTTAAAATCATTACAGACTGAGGGCAAAGTAGGCCTGAGGTTAAAACAGAGTATTTTCTACAAACATTAACTGATAATTTTCTAGAAAGTCTCACACAATTTCATTTTCATCTACAACAGAAGTCACAGCTGGTTGCCTTTCCAAGTGCAAGTAATTTGAGCTAGCTTCCACATAAAAATTGGTTTAGATGTGATAGAGAAACTGCTTTAAACAGATCTGATAGCTGATAAAACTGTGGTAGCAATCTTTCTTAGCACTTGTGCTTCAACCAATAGCTTAAATTCCCATTAAACTTAATACAGATTTAAACAGTTTTCATAACCCAACCAACTGCCCTGCAAAGGACAGTTACCTATAAACTTAAGACACAGGTGCATAAAAACTGCGTGCAACACCAACACAGATTAGATCAAGCTATTTACCAAATCCAGCTGACACAATGCTTGCCAAAAGACACTACCATCCATGTACCTTGCTACCAACATGTGGTTTACATGTGTGATCATGCCTGTTAGAGACCACAAGAGCCAGCTTGTTGCAGCCTCTAACTAAAGCCATAGGAGGGGACTGGAATTTCCTCACAACATTCTTGGCCTGCTGCCTGAAGCCATAATTACTGTTCCCATGGCAAAGATCCTGGCTTGATCACAAATCACTTCTATGCAGTCAGCCTGTATCACACTCTAGCAAACCTTGTTTTAAAAATTAACTTCTCAAATGCCACAGAAGTGTATTTTTCCTTTCTGGAAGCATCATCTTTCAGGAAGAGCTCAACTTTACCAAGAAACTACAAGATTATTCAGGACCTAAACTATTCTGAGACTTTTTCAATCACTGAAACACAGTATCACTTAAAGAATAATGACGTATCATAGTTCATACTCTTTCTAGTAAGTCAGTCCTGCTCAGAGACCATTAGAGCTTAAAGCGATTGTGATATCTAGGCAAGTTAAAGGAAGGGAGATACAGAGAGTGATCTTGATCAAATTACTTAGAAGAGGCAACTGCAGGGGTCAGCCCCAGTTCCTTAAGAGCTCAAATACAGTGCCTCCATCTTAAGGCCATACACTTCCTTCCTCTTCAGGCAGCAATGAAATTATGGGAAGTAGTAAGTCTTAAATCATGTGCTTCTAATCTGCAGGACATTCCAGAAGGCTGCGCATCAAGAGTCCCATACCAGAATTGTAATGAGCTTCCGAAACAAATTCACACACTTTAAACTGAAGAGCCTGCGGACTAGGCTAAACATGAAGCCCAGGAATGGCTACTACAATTACCATCCTGATTAAAAACAAGACCATCAAGCAGTACAGTGCTCAAGAAGTAAGCCATAAGAATATCTGGGGACTTCTTAAGTTACAGAACATAAACACAGCAAAGACCTCAGAATGATTAATAGAAGCAGGTGTGAGTACCCTTAATATGTAAATTAAGGCTGTGAGAAAATCCTAAAAAAGGTGCCAGCACCCTCCCTTTTAAAAAAATAAAGTAGAGCAAACCAATACATACTTTCACAAAGTCCTCAATTTGAAAGTTAAACTTAGCAAATGGGAACACTTATAGCAGGAAGATGACCACGAGGCCACTGTAAGTTATCTTTGACAATTTGCTCAGCAGTTTAAGTTATAGGCACTTTTCCTATTTGTCTGAAAATTCCCCAACTTTGGGACACTGCAGTCACAAGAACAGAACATCAAAAGGTCTACTAGTGTCTCAGTAACATATCACCAAGTTTGACAAGAGCTGACAGCTTTTGGGGATGGTAATCTTCCAATACCTTAACAAACCTGATGGAGTACCATTCCTACCTTCTTTGTACATACATGGCAAGAATGAGTACGTTTACATCGCAGTTTTCCAGCTCAAATTTTCACGTCTCATTTAGAAGCTCAGCCAGCAAGCTCTCTTGTGAGCACAGCTTTCAGAATGGACACTGACTAAAATCAGCAGATGACAAAACTACAGTTCCACAGCATTATTTTAAGTTATCAGGCAATTATAAAGAACATCCACTTCTGAAGGGGGGGGAATCAGTTAATCCTTCAAGTGATTTCAGTGATGCCCCAGGGATCAAACAAATGCTGATGCACAAACAGAGCTCTTATCACTGGAGTTATTTCGGCAAAGACAACACTGAAATGCTTCTGTGATATTACAGAAACCTTCTTCTGCAATCCCTTCAAACTACTTACTGGCAAACCAAAGGAAGGTAGATTGAAGTGGAGGAGCACACAAAAGCAACAGCAAAATTTCAGAAGAGCTGTAGCCAATGAGGATTTAAACTTACCACAGAGGTAAGTATTTTAAGAAGCAATCGATACATTATTTGATCACACAGCTTTTTGAAAGAGAGATGATGTACCTCTCTCCATGCAAGAATCCTGCAGTCAGAGGATCTTAAGTAGTATAGAAGAAGCAGAGTATGGGGAAACTGTCTCGGACATAGCCGACCTGCACACAGCCATGTAGAGGATGCAGGCATAAGAGAAGCCTTCACTTTGTTCCTAGCTGTGCACAAACAGGATTCTAACTTACCTAGGCAAATCCATGACATGAATAATGTGTTACACCATAACATTAAAGAATGTACTTCTATTACACGATCTACACTGGCATATGCAATGACTTATTTAAACATAATCAGATAACACGGCTATGTCAAAAATAATTTTAAAACTTACCTTTATCAAGATGATTCAACTTCCCTTTTTGCTTCTGCCACTTTGAATTTTAAAATTTCTCAATACCTGCCTCATCTGACTTGACAAGAAACCTCATTTTTGATGCACACTTTCATCTCACCACTCCCCACTCCACTGTACAACTGGCATAATCGTGGTCACAGTTCTGTCCTGCGCTAGGAGTGAAAGCACTTGGATGGGATTTCTCCCAGTCCTCATTTTAGACATCTGACTGTACTGCACTTGGGACTGAAATCACCCCACAGATGGGAGTGATGCAGCACACAATACCACATCCTGAAGCTTTTCAAGATTCACTGAGAGGACTACAATTACAGCTTCAGAAGCTTCCTGGTCAAGTTTAGTTTCGTAAAACCACTTCTTAAAGCTGCAGAAACCTAAAGCTGCAAATTACACATTGTTAAAACCAAGGGGACTTTTACCTAGATTAATCAGTTTACTAGAAGATGTTGTCTCAAAGTGCTCTACAGCAGTCAAGGGATGACGTAGTCCACCTTTTATAAGGGCTATGAACTATTAACCAACCTTATTGTCCAGGCTCAAGCCTTTCCTCCTCTGATGGCAAACTGAACTCCGTGTAGCAGATAGCGTTCTCAACCAGAACCAGACACTATCATGGAACTACAGTTCAGATTCTCATACGAGGAAAAGTTAGAATAACCTTTCCCCTACAGCTATTAAATAGAACCCCTTCATCCATTTAATGCTTTTCAAACCCTAAAGCACTAACAAACATGCCTACGCTTAACAGCAGTCACACCTGATTTTGTACTTGCAATACAAAAAATATTTGCTGTCTAGGAGCACGTTCCCTCTAATGCTCCTGCTTCACTTACGTAGGCCTAACAGAGCTCACAGTACACAAGCTCAGCTCTACTTCAAGTTAGTTCTATCACATACTGCATCACTTCACCAGCCTATTCAAGTTGCCACATGCGACTCTTTCTCAGTCAATAATGAAGATGCTAACAACACACAATTCGGGCCATTAAAAAAGCTGGCAGATTACTACTTTGAGGGCCAGCATTCACACACATACTATCTAATAAAAAGAACTCACAGGGCTGAACTTACTGTAATCCTGATCCCAGAGCATTAGCTATAATGTTCACAAAGTGAAATGAAAAACCTTTAATACACGAAGGAGTGCCAGTCTATCCTGCACATTCCAGTTTAACGTTTCACAGGAATGGGCTTTTATCCTGTGAACACAACAGCCTATTACTACGCACGGCAGATAAGGAGGCTCCTGTCAGCACTTTGAGTTTCAGGGCTAAGTCTGCACTTTCAAAACCTGAGACTGGAAGGGTAAAGGTCATATTTACTGTACTCACAAGAGATAAAATCAACAACTGAACACTCAATTTTTTGTGGCAGAAGGATTTTTGACGTATAACTGAATAGGAATTCACACAAACAAAGGAAATAGAGTTCTCAAAAGAAAAAGGATCAATTTCTCCATTGAGAAGCATTGTCTAACACAAATAACAAGCATGGCTTGACATTTTAGGGGAAAAGGCTGTTTCTAAATGCAGTACAATTCTTTTCTGACAGTTGATAATCAGTGTCCAAACGTGAAGAGCTAAATGCTGAGCCATAATAAAAGTTTTAAATGCACATGAAACTAAATTACCTTCTGGTTAAAACCAATTTACATGGTACCAGAAAAAACCCTTTAAAGCTGAAGATCTACATTTGTTGAGGCTAAAACTAGGTCAGATGCTGAGCAGTGTAAAAAGAGAGAAAAAGTGAGAAGTGCCTACCTTTGTACCAACTGTTATATCTTGGACAATGCTGTAGAAAAAAGAAAGAAAAGGATTAAAAAGTTAGATAGGTTTGCCACAAATATCCAGCATAGTTTACAGTAGTAAGAAAAAAGCAAGTCAAAGTGCACAGTTGTCTTTGCAAGTGAGCAAAGGACAGTTTATACAAAGAAAAATTATTAGATGGTGATGGTGGAGACCCAAGACCCAGCAGTGCTAGAAAACTGCAGCTCTTCCACTTCCTATAGCAGAGCTTGCTCTTTATGCAAGGGTACCACTGGGGGCTAAGACCAAGAAACCCACAGTTAACACAGCCTAGCATTCTGCACAGGAACGTGATGCGATTCAAACACCACCTCTGACTAAACCAAGAGCAAAAGCGTCAAGTGTCAACTCCATCACCAACATTCACTTCTGCAGTTCTTAACAACCTTACATTCAAAGGAGTAACCTCTGCTAGGCTTTAAAGAGGCACTCTCTAGCAAAATTATTGAGTCAATAGTGAAAACTACTACTGTTAGAATTCCAGTGGTACCACAGACAGACAGCACACACCACACCGAGTTTGGGCTGTTTTCTCAGCCAAGCTAAGAGTCTGTGCCAGGCTTGCAGCAGCCCTCCAGCCACACTAACACCACTGGAGCCAGACCAGTGCCAGACTAACAGAGCACAATTAGAAAGAGCAGGGAAGAGGTCCAGGCAGCTCCCAGATTGGGGTATGCCTGTACACAAGATTCCTCCATCAATCCTTTTCTACTTAGGAAAACAAATAGTATTTTTCCCTAACACAGATCTGAAGGAAAAAACGGTTATTAAACACCACCATATATCCTTAATCAGGAAATCTCATTTTAGGAGGTTTAACTAGCATGAAAAATAGCATTAGCTGTACCTCAAGCAACTCGTGCTAGCTCTCGTCAGCAGTGAACGCCACATACCACAACACACACCTACTTAAGAGCAACTTCTTTCACTGATGGAGTCAGAATGACTTGTCTACAGCTTGGCATGTTGTACCTGGGTAATCTTCCGGAGTAGCACAGTACCTACACGGTACTTTTTTGTGGGAGTGCTCAAGACAGTCTAAGGATTCCAGTTACACCCTTGCACTGGACATTATATCTTCTTTTTATAAACTCCAAACCACCGTAAAGCAGCTACGTAAAACTGAGAGCAGAAAAGATCATTTTAGATTGACATATACGCAGCACCACCTCTTTCAACTCCTATCTTTCAAATAGCTGACCATAATCTCAGAGTAAAGAATCCAAAAGTAGCCAGCTAACAGACCTGCACCAACTTCAAGGAAACATGGCAGAGAAGAACAAGGCAGGGCAGTCATTCTTAAAACAGCAATATGAAATCTGAAGTACTCAAGAACAATTCTACAAAGCCATTTAATGCTAGAGAACTCACATTCAGTAGTTGTTCCTTCCCTATGCTCCTGCAACAACTCATAAGTTTTCAGGGAATTAAATACTGCTTGAGCTTACCAAGTCACTCATGTTTCACCAGCTCCACAAATAAGCCATAACACAAGTATGAGCCAGCTCAGCTCCTCATACTTCCTCTTCAAAACCAACCTGCCATGTCATCATAACCCAGCACTTCACAGCTGGAGTTACAGTCTGATCCAATGGCTGCTGCCAGGAAGCCACGCGATAGTTTCTTTTTTTTCAAGTGAACTACTTCAAGAACGCTCTCTGAGAATGCCGGGCTTCGCAATCCCCTGGTGTCTGGTCACCAATTAAGACAGATGGGTTTTGCTGCACTTTGAGGGCCAGCAGTAATGAACTAATGAAACCCATCTGCACATATCAGTTTAAAGAATCATAATCATTTTATTAGAATTACTAAATATTCTATGAGTACACATTTCTTCAGTTAAAATACATACATAAACCCAGTGATTTTCATAACCTTAAAATTATTTCCAGCAAAGCATAGTAAGAACAGGGAATCTCCCATGTTTCCAAAACTCTCAAACTTACCCCAGAGCAATTTCTCTTACTTCCTGTTCCTCCTGTGGGCCTCACACACAGGAAATGTTTTACATAAAGTAGCCTTAACAGGGGATAGTATTTAAAATTATCCAAAAGAGCTTTTTTATTTGCCAAGAATTATCGATTCCTGGAATATTGCTGCAACCCATTTGATAACGAATGCCACATGAAACTAGCACCAACGGTGTTTAAGAATTTTTATTTAAGTGTGCAAGATACTTTCAGTTCACACACACACTCAGTAAGTTATCGTCTCTTAAGGTTCCTTCTCTTCTCCTATGTCAGCCTTAAGTAGGGGATTAAAACCTTCCTCATTTCTGAAAGAGCAGGCAATAAAGCCTTTCACAAAAATTACTTTTTACATGGAATGGGATAATTCCTACTCAATAAAGGGAAAAATTAAGCAGCACCAATAACCTCTAAGTCACTTTCCAAAGCAGCATTTCCCATATGAACTCCTCGCATGCTTTAACAAAGCAACTTATTCAAACAGGATCATTTGAAAAGCAGAGCTACGTATCGTTTTAGGTAGAAGCAGACAGAAGCAGCCTGTAGCCAGAGGCCACTCACTGCCAGCTAGGCAAAAATATAAAACCATTTTCAGAAGCAGCTTTCCAAGTTCCAATTGGAGACAGCTTTCACAGGATAAACAGACCATGCACCAAGATCTTAAAAAGATAATGGATAATTAAGACTCACATTATACTAAAATTTCTACATTCAAATAACAACTATTTTAACATACACAGTAAATCAGCTTTCCCAGGAACTACGGTGAAGACAGCTGATAAACTGATTTTTGCCATTAGACTGTATAATCTCACATGCTGAAGTCTGTGGGTTTTTTTTTCCCAAATATTATTCAGCATGATGAGCAACTTGTTAAAGCAGCAGAAGAACCTGAACTGCATCCTGGACTGTAAAAATTAATTGTAAGATACATGATTTTTATGGTTTTTAGATGAAAACAACATTGAGACGCCACTTTTTCAGTGTGTAAAAAACCCAGACATGTGACTACTCCTAATTCTCACCAGACTAGTGCTCCAAGGCAAGAAGAGGGGACGCACTAGTTTGGGCTTCCCATACTTAAGGCTCTGGGAAAACAAACTGCTTACTTGGATGCCTTCAGAAATATTTTAACTACTGCACTCTTACATGAAACAAAAATCAGATCGCTAAAGAAAACCAGGCCTCACAAGACAAGAGAAATATGGAGACCTCACTTCTGACAGAGCTGCCTTGATAAAACATCAGTTTTAAGGCAAACACTTCTGAAGCAAGACACCAGATGAGGTGGTGATCAAAGAGAAATCAATGCTGCCCAAGATAAAAGAGTCGCGCTCCAGAAAAACTAGACGAGTCGAAGAGTCACGGAGGGAAGTTATATCTCGAAGGAGTTCGGAAGCGGACAATAGAAAGAGGAGGGAGCACGAGAACAGCCCTGCTCCACCGCTGCAGCTTTACCTACGGCTCTCAGGTAACGCTGCAATGGAAACCGGCCTTCGGGCGAGCCTCCTGCCGTGCCCGAGAGCGGTACGGCTCCTTGGAAACTGATGCAAAACTTGTGCTGACCGAAAAACTGCTCACAAAAGAAAATCCAGCCAGAAACACCAACGCGGGGGGG
>JAVKLA010000090.1:42462862-42491243 GCA_034782735.1 Sagittarius serpentarius
TGGCATTGCGGCGAGGAGGGGGCGCAGACCCTCGCCCCAGCCCCCGGCGCGGGTCCCGAACCTCGGCCGTCTTCTCCCCCTCCTCCGCACCCCGGGAAGGGTCCGGCAACGCTGCTCCCCGGCCCCCGGCACGGCGCCGCCCGTGCCGAGGCCCGGGCCGGCGGGGACTCACCCGTCCATTGCACACGGAGGAGACCCGTCGGGAACGGAGTGGAGGCGCCGGAATAGCAGGAACGAACCCAACCTCTCCGTGTTATAGACTCACAAAATGGCGGCGCCGCCCGGCCCGCCTCACCCGCGCCAACGCCCCATTGGCTATCGGAGATGTCATCTTGATAGCAGGGGCGGGGATTGTCCACGTCCGAGGCTTGGCGCCCTGGCGCCCCTCGCGAAGCCTATTGGCTGCAGACGGCATGAGGGGCGGTGCAAAGCGCCGGTGCGCGGCGCGATTCGGTAGGCGAAGGGAGGACGGCTGGGAGGAGCCATCTTGAGAGCGGGAAGGATGCCGAAATGCCACACGGATCCACCATCTTGATTGGGGGCAGGGCATAGGATAACCGCGTTGGGCGCCATCTTGAATACGGGCAAAGGCCCCAGCGTGTACATTGTGTTGTCACCCGCAGCGCGGGCCGGGGCCTACGGGAGCGGCCCAACCGCCGCCGCCATGTTGGCTACGGGCAGGGAAGCCAGGCGCTCCTGTCCGTTGCCATCTCGAGTAAGGGAGAGTAGGCGCCTCGCCGATATTAGGTTATTGATTTAGCACTGCCAGTCTGGGGATTTTTAATGGCGCTAGACAGCACTTAAAAGTTTTATTTAAGATACAAGATAAAGTCTGTTTAGTTGCAGTTAATGTCTTAAGGATAAAGATTACCCAGTGGGTGAGAGAGAGAGAGAGAGAGAGAGAGAGAACTTGTGAGGTAAGACTTAACACCTACCTGCTCTGCTCAGGCATCAGGATAATATTTTTCCTAAGTTACAGTCCTGATACCGTTTGCTGACCAAAACAGCTCTTCTTCCAGTCAGGTGGACCTCAGTGGTTAATTAGATAAGCTTGTTTTGACTCTTAATGTGTGTCATTGCCTGTAGGTCTTACTTCTGTAGAGACACAGGTAAAACCCACAGATTTCCTATCTTGGGGGATTTTCAAACCTCTGGAAGGTTTCCTTTTCAGGTGTTGGGCTACCTACAGTAAATTTAAACCTACTACAGTGGACTTCATTGTCTTAAGACACTTCCTGTGGCTCCCTTCAAAATGATTGTTGAGCTTGTTCATGTGCTACAAGATAAAGGCCCCTAAAAAAAAGGGAGAACCAGCCATCTGTCTGGTTCCCACTGTAAATGGTGCCAGTGCATTTAGTTTGCTCCTGTGCAAGAACAGGCACGCCAGGACTAGGATCCTGATGGAGGCCGAGCAGACGTTTCAGTCATCCTCCCGTCCACCAGGACGTTGCTGGTTCCTCTCCACTAACATCACTCTGTAAAGCAGTTTGCTTCCATAGATGAAGTGCTGCATGTCTCTGTTTAAATATAGACAATATTTGCTCACTGGGAATTCTACTAGCGATTACTCATTTTCTTTGCCTCACTTGTCATAACCCTCTCTGTTGACTGCAGCAGAAGAATTAATTGTCCCAGACCTCGCTACAAGTCCCTTGTGTAGCATTGAATTAAATATCAAATGTCCAGTCCACATTGATCTTGGCTTCATTAGCTGCAACCCTGTTTTGAGAGTTTCTAGGCAACATAATACTGGTCTTACAGTAGAAAAGATCCTTCGTACCTCACCAGCCCATCCACTTGTGAGATTTTTGTGAAAACATTTGTACAATTCTGCCAATCTGCCTCTAATGTCAGTGGTAAACAGTAAAACCCTAATACAGATCAGTACCACTGATGGAAGCACCTGAGCTGTAATACATCTGTGTCGGGGGTACATATGTGAAGGTTTAGAAAAAGATTTTTAAAATACCATGCAAATGAAACTCAGAGTCTTATCCTTGGGCAGTGTTTCTGCTTAATGTCAAGTAACTTTGACAGGTGCAGACATGCATTTTATATTCTCATTTCTTTCTGAAGCGTAAACTAGACACATGAATATGGGGAAAAAAAAGCTAAAAGTGAAACCGTCTATTATTTTCTCCTACACATGTATTACTGTGTTGGTTCCTATGGCCAAATGCCTTGTTTTCTCAGAGAGTGGGGCAATGCTCAGGTATTTTGGTGGCCAGGACCAGACATCAACTTGTGAAATGCAAGAGCTTTCATTGACCTTGGATCTCACCAAGAACTGTTAGCTCTAATTTCCGTATCTTTGGTTTATTGGGCTTCCCGGCCATTTGGCCCTTGTTAACAGCAGTGAAATTTAAAATGGAGAAGTATGTTCTTACCTGTTGCTACAGGTGACTAAAGGCCCCATCTGAAACCAAAGTTATTTTACTAGGTACTGCATATGAAAGGCTCAGCCTTTACCGTAGATAAGAGATTTGCAACTTAGATGTGGCAAAGAATGGGAAAATGATGGGATTATGCGGTCCACTTCAAAGTTGCTGAGCTGAGAGGCAGGGAGATAAAGTGATTTGATCAAAGCAGAGCAGGAATTTAACTCCCATCTCACAAGCCACAATGTACTTTATTGAACTATGCCTGTTTTAAGCTGTATTTCCTATGGAGGTGTTTCACTTCAACTTCCCTTCAGAATAATCTCTTTTATAAACTGTAAGTAAGAAATCCCTCCTTAGCAGAGGATGGTATGGAGACAGAATTATTCCTTTTTTTTTTTTTAATATGCGATATTTCGGTCCACTTTTAAAGAAGCATACCCTAAAGAAAGGTACCCTGAACATGACACAAAGACTTTGAAAAAAATCATTCATGCTAGATACTGATCACTAGTAAGAACAATATCTGATTTTCTAGTGGCTATTGACATGAGTTTATTGCATGTGCAGATAGATATCCCAGCTGCTTTTCAGATATCTTTGTAAGAGCAAACACAGGTGGATGCCATCAAAGAATTACCACTTTTCAAAGACCTCTCCTGTGCAATTGTGGTCTAACTTGAAAGACACTTAGGGTTCGTGCAAGCTCACTCACATTTTCCATAGTTCTAGCAGAAATGCTGATTAGGCAACATTTTAGCAGACCTTTTCCTGTAATAGTAACAGAATTTGTTTGTTAGACAGCATCTTTTCAGATACTATGGTAGCAAACTGACTAGCAATACTGTTGGGTAATGCAGTCTTTCCCTGGGCCAAACAGGAAAATTCATTTAAGAACAAAATAATACTTTATATAAAAAAACAGCTGGAGAAGGACCTGCCTCTGTATATCTTTTTGTTTGTTTTGAAAAAAAGACCCACATGAAAATGGCCATGTGAAAAAAAAGAGGATGGAGAAGGAAAAGAATATGAATCAGCTTCTTCTGTACAATCCAGCAAAATGGTCCCACTCTCCCCCAGGCTCCAGTTACTCACTTGCTAGAAAGGCCTTGGTGGGACACACCCAGTTTTTTCTCTTTTTAAGCCCTTCCTGCCTATGTTATCTCTTTGAATTTAATTTACCATGCAGGGAAGAAAAACCCTCTGAAGCGAAAATTGACCCTTTTCCTGCCTTTTTTCCTTTGTATTTTTAAAATAGCTCTGAGGCCTGTACTGCATTCACAGGACACTTCTCTATGAAACTACGTTCCTTTGCAAACTAGCAAAGTTTTTTTCCCCTTCTCCTTCCTCTTCCACCCAACATTTCTATCAGTGACTTGAAAACGAGAACCCTCCTAAAATATGGTCTCTGTTCAGGAACCTGAACTACTGTGCATAAGGGTATAATCCTAGGTACCGGTTTTAATGACACTTGTTTTCCTGCAAGTTCTGGCTCCTTCCCCATTATTCACAGTAGCTTCCAAGGTCCTAAACCAGGAAACTCTTACATATATAACTTTGCTACCAGTATAGTCCCAAAGAAACTTGGGGGGCAGGGGGTGTTTCAAATACTTTTGCTTCTTTTTGTTGCTTTTATTTATTTTAAACCCCTTTCAATTAACATGGCTATTTTGTTTAAAAGAGTATTTGCAGCTTTAGCAACATCTTAGGATGCCAGAACATTCTTTTGTGCATCATTCATGATGCCACATCACAGCTCTGGAAATGGTTAGTCTAGAGCTAGCAGAGAAGGAGCAAACTCACTGCTGCAATTTATCAGTCCAACAAAAAGACACATATGGCTTCTAATCAGCCAGTCAGTTCACGCATGGCTCAGAACAACTGAGAGCACTGATTATCTTCTCACTCAGCTCGTACCTAAGGGAAGGGGAAAGGAGAGGGACCAGAAGTATCATGGGTAGAAGTCATAAACTACACAGCTGGGGTTATTGGAGGGAGAGGTGTGGGTGCATGGAGGGTCGCTGGAGAGCTGGCAACATAACATTCCAGTGCTTGGGAAAAGTTAATTTCTTAACTGCAGGTGTGTGGTTTTACAAGCAATATACATCGTCAGCAAGGGAAGTATTTTTTCCACTGGTCCATAAGAGTTTGGCAGCATACAGTATTATCAAAAAGTATACTAATTGGTAATTGATAAATAAATTGGTTTGGAATTGAGCTTAATATACCTTCAGTATTACATAGCAGTAAATGCTTCAAACCAGCTTACAAATTCCCTAAACTGGATTTTTATGACAGCAGTGCTACCAGAGCAATTTGAGGCCTCCCTTCCAGGGACAAGATGAAAAGCACTTTGCAAGCAAGTGTATCTGCACTTGGAACTTTTATTAGTGTTGCCATTGCACGTTCTGATTTCACCTTTTAACAGGACTGCCAAACTGTATCTACAGGTATTTTTCATGCTGCAAGCAGTTATATCAACTTAAAATTTTAAGTATAATCACAACAGCTCATATTTTACGTTTCTTTCCTTCCATCTGTATGCGTTTTTCTGTTATCAGTGCGTGTTATCTCAGAACTTCCCTGTCTTCCCTGCTCCTCGGGAGGCTTTTGGGTGACTCATTTCCTGTGAAGGATGAACCAGCCATTTCCTGGCTATTCAACACAGGACTTTTTTTTTTCCTTCCAGTCTGTGTTGGAGTGATGTGGATTAATCTATGGTTTGATTATACCCCCTGCAACTTACACCAGAACTGCAACTCTTCACTGCAGCCTTCTAAGAGAATAAAACTGTCAGCATGTGTTGCTTAGGGATCGTGGCTTGCCCCTGCTTACCTGGGCCATAGGGTCTGTGATTTTGGGCTGTGGAATTAAAATAATAACAGCGATACAGATTTAACAGTGCCATCCTCCCAGTCACTGCAACCCAGTTCTTCTCTTAATTCAACCCATTTCAGCTCTTAATAAATGGAATGTTAAAAAAGCACCATAGGGCAAAGATACTGATCTGACAGTACATATCTAAGACCAGAAATTTTGAATTAGCTAGTAAGTGCTACCAAGATTGCATATTGGCATTTGAGAAATCCAGGTAGTACTCATACTGGTTTTTTTGTGTTAGACACAGTTTACCAGAAGACCGCGTCAGTTTCTGTATTGATTCTGTGCCCATAATTCCAGCTCTTTCCTCCAAGTGTTTTTCAAATTTCCTAAGCCACTATGTATTCATACTTCACATTATGACTCTAGCTGTCATGGACAGCTTGCTTCGACAACACCACCAAGTTAAAAGATTGTCTGGCCATTGTAATGCCAGCCTGAGGTATCACAACTCTTTTGAGCAGCTTTTCACTGCTTTTTTAAAAATTATTCTTCTAATCTTATTTCCCATCATTTCATTTGGCTATTTAGATTCATTAGCCTGTCATACATCTGTAATGTTTGGGAAGAAAACCCACACAATAGGGGTACTGCTTCTTGAGTCTGAATGTAGCACATGTTGTAGGGATGATCACTGAATAATTCATATCCTTAATGATTTATTCATGCCCAAAAGCTGGATACCTCCTCTGTGACTTTCCGTTATCATCAAAGAGAATGCAAGTTCCTATTCAACTTTACTCGTCTTAGGTGTGCCAGTGGCAGCCCCTGTACTGGCACACGAAGCAGGGTGTCTGAGGCAAATAGAGCAGGTGTGCACTAGAAAGCACTCCTGTGTGATGTTTCTGAAACATTTCTGCTCAACAACAAATGGGAAACTTGCCATTCCAATGCTATATATATCACCCTTGACACAGAAACTAAAATGTAGGTACATTTTTTTTTTGCAAATTTTTCAGAAAGGAAGGTGGGCGAGCAAGCACGTTAAGCTCTTTTCCACCGGTACACATGTAAAGTGAGCTGCTGCGGTCACAGTGCAGGATGTTCTGGACATGGAAAATAGACAAACAGGCCATGACTCCATGATTTGATACCGTAGAGCTTATCTTATTCTCCACAAGAAATTTCAGTTTTATTTTCCATTGTAAAGTTACAGATTCTGAGACAATTGATACAAACATAGCAAGATTGTTTCCTACCCTGTCAGGAAACCTTGCAGGAAAGCCTGGACAAACAGCAGCAGTACAGACTAATCTCTTTCCTGTCTAATGTGGGCTATCAAAAAATATGCCTTTGGTAAAAGTTTGTAAGACCATGACCTGAGTCTCCTGACCTAGGTGAAGATTTTGCAAGACACTCAAATTCCATCTGTCTAGAAAGTATGAAAGATGATTCTGTGTTTCAGCAAAGTCTCCAGACCCACAGGCAACACTACTCCTAGCCGGCTGGTATGAAATTTCCTAATTGTTTATCCTGTAATCCTGACTTCTTTTGTCCTTGGAATAGGCTCTACATCAGCATAATTAAAAATGTCAAACACGCTTGAGAAACTCTCCAAGTTGCTAAAAATGAATGTGAATTTCCTCCCCACAGCCTCACTTCATCTTTCCCTTACTCTGGCCTCAGCTTTACAAAGTGGTCTGTTTCCAGCCCTTCAGCATAGTTTGCATTCCACTGCCAAGAATGAACATTTATTTATACAAACAACCATCCTTACAAGCACATCTCCCGGTGCTGTCCTAGGGCAGGGAAATAAACATAATTTCTGTTCTCTTCTGTAGCTGCAGTTCTACGTTTCTTTTTTCTTTATTCAGGGGCATTTTTTGCAATGAAAGATTAGTGCAGTTCAGTCGCTTTCCTGTGCTACAAATCTGCTCAGAAATGGACTGGAATGCTCTTTCATTTCCTTACAATGATTTTCTTTTATTACCATCTAATGATGGTGTGAGTTTCCTGATAAACCACTTAGGGGGTCTTGATGGCTCAGCAGGAGGTTTTCAAAGAGGTCTCACTCTGGAACCTTGAGGGCTCTGCGTAACTCCGAAATGGGAAGCCCTAGTGCCTGTTTCCCTCAAAAGCGTACCAGTAACCTGGTGTTCCCAAGTCCGTTATCGGGCTGCCGTGTTATACTAATTCTTCCAGCCCCGCAGCTGACATTGTAAGAGAGATCAATGGTAAATGAAACAGCAGCTACCAGGTGAGCAGCACTGTAACAGACTAATGTGGACAGGGAGCCTGGAGCTCATGCATTATTTCTAAAGCTTCTCCATCACTCACCTGTCAGGCTGAGGTATTGTTCACTGAAATGCTAGCTCACCACCTATGTCCTCTGTCCTCAGGTTGTCTCCCATTGCATCTGCCCTCTAAATGGATATTGCACAGATGCTAGATGACTCCAGACAGGGGGATTTCATAGTCTGAGCACAGTTCATTTAAATGAAAAAAGGGGCCCTAAAAGAGATAGAGATACACATGCAGAGCATCTAGAGATTCTCCATTAGATGCGTATGTCAGCATGCTGCTCCCACTCTTACTGTAAGCACGTCCGATTTTGCTGTGTGTGAGCCAGCTTCCATTTCTCAGTTGATGTAATTGTTTGTAGCTAAGAGTAATATTTAGATTGATAATGTTTACAATTACCTCCACCAGCAAATAACATAAAGTGGTTTTGTTTGGATCTCTTTTACTTGCATTTCTAAAGCAACCTTCTAAGAATCAAAGCATTTAAGTACTTTCTGAAGGATCCAGGGGAATACTTTTTTAAAAAATAACAGCAAGATGGTATTTTAGAATATAGTCCCAACGCTATCTTTTTAGGAAGAAAACACAGGCAGCTTCTTTAGCTATATTGCCAAACCAAAGTCAATGAACTACTGCAAATGAATGAAATAGGAATTTTTATTGACTACTTTCCATGAATCATTACTGAGTATTTTATGGATCTTACTGCTTTCTTAGTAAGCTTACTGTTGCAAAGTTTGCAAAGATATATTTACTTTTGCCTCAGTGTAAGGTGTCAAATCCTTTTCTTCTTTACTGTGATGCACAACAAAGAGCTGATGTCCTTTAAGAATATCCCCATAATACGCCCGGGTACATACTCAGGTCTAAATGCATATTGCTATGTTCAGGAAGAGGAGTATAATTACAATTAGGCCTTGCGCTGATTAGCTCATACAGTATCATCACAACTAATACACAGCAGGAGAGAAAATCCTCACATTGAACATGCAGCTGGCAACATACCACTACCTCCTCCTGACTAGGCTTCCATTCAGAGCAGGATTTTTTCTAGTCTTGCAGGTTGAAGTATGCATGCCTGGAGCACACCTAAATGTATCCTTTACTGGATTCTTCACATGGCTTTTTAAAAAGTATTTTTCATTAAATTATATCAGTGAGTATACTGGTAGAAATTTCAGCAACATTTGAAGAGGTATATAGGCACACACAGAGACATATGTAAGTACATACGTGTATATAGCACAATATTGGCCATGTATATTCCTCTCTATTTGAGTATGCAACACCCTGATTAGTGCAGTAGTTCCCCTGGAGATAAGGAAGAAGCAAGTGACCCCAAAATGGCATGAAGTAGCACAAGGACAGAAATGCAGAGGCTCACCAGCTCTGTTTTGGAACTGGCAAGATTCTGCTCCCTCTCCCCATTCCCAAATGCTTCTTTTTGATGTCATGCATGCACTTTATGGGCACTTCAGCAGCACAGCTGAATTAAAGTCCTTGTTTCCGCATTGATTCAAGAACAAATACGTCCAAATACATCTGAAAAAGTAAGAGGACTGACACACCAAACCACTGTGTGCCTGCCATGAGGCCGGCATTGTCATACAGGCTAATAAAGACATCATTTTCCCAGGGCTTCAGCTCTATTAAACACAAAGCTCCAAATGATTTCCTACTTGGATCAAAGATGTGTTTGTTCCAGTGCCACTTAAGTTTAAAAGGCAATACTGGGAATGAATGAAATCTCCCCAGCGGCAGCTGCTGAGGTTCAATTGGTTTGTCAGTGCCATAATTATGCAGCGGACGTCTTCTGTTTGCTGGCCCATATGTTCCTGAAGGATGTTACGCAATGGAAACAGTGCAGGAAAGCCTTGCTCCCGAAGCTAAGGGGCTTTTGCTTTGGTAGTATGAAGACTTGCTTATGTTTCAGATGGTGAAAATGTTAAAAAATCTCACGTTCCGATTTCAGACGTAAAACGCAGTTGCTCTTATTTGATCAAACTAGATGGAAGAGTATGAAAAGAAACAGTGGCCTAAATCCAGTATCCTAGAACTGGTGTTTTAATACAGAGACTGACCACTTTTAAATACTATTTATATAGTTACAGCTCACCTCTGAAAGTGAGTGCTCCCCTCGGCTAACATAAGGAGCTGTCACTGTGATCAGTGGCAGGGTTTGGTGTGACCCTTGGTGCGAAGAATAAACATGGCTTCCTGTCCAGCCAGCCACCGCTGCGCAGCTCATCCACCTCGTACCCACGGCACTTCTCATCTTTGTAGGTTAGGGTCTGGATGCTGATGAGAAATGTCTGCTCATTAAATAGCTATCTCCTTGTCTAGTAGACTGTACATCAAATTTTCTGTGTAACAGACGTGAGTGTGTACTAAGAACTCCAGAGTATTAAATTAACCATTAAAAGAACATTAAGACATGAACCTGCAAAATGGGAAGTCAGGGAGAATTGAGAGCGCTTGAGGTCTCAGTTGCCAAAGGAACAAAAGAAACACAATATCCTTTAGAACGTTTAATATTTAATTTGGTAAGATGCTCAGATACTAGGGCAGCAAATGCAGAGGGCGATGACAGAGAGCACCGTGCAAGGGGTGCTTAATGTCAGCCATGGGCCTTAATGGGTGCACCAAAACACAGAGGCACAAAAGGCTCCTTGTTTGCAGAACCACCAGTTTTATGCACAGCTACCTGGTCTGCACACACACCATGCATTTGCTAAACACCATTTAATTCATACGTGTTCTTGTTAAAAACACAGCATCAACATGGTACAAAAGAGACTTCTAATGACTGGGCTAGTTAAAAAGGAAAGAACCAGTGGTGCATCTTAAATGCGGAGATCTGCCGCTGCCTGACTCCCTGCTATTCATGTACTGCAAGCACCGACAGCCAACAGGATGATTTTCAGGAACTGAAACAGTCTTCTTACAGAGCTAAGTTTAATTCAGAGGGGCACCTTTAGCTAAATTTTCTTGCTTCAAGGTCAGGGCTTAACAAAAATATGTAACGGATACTTCATTATTGAGAAGATACTTCATTTCATACTGAGTTGAACAGTTACTTCTGCAACAACCAGAAGTCAGCTAGCAAGATTCTTCCCTCTTCAGCTTTGTCATGAAGACTTAAGTACACATGTGGTCACCAAAGGAACAAAAAGGATTTTATGTAAATAGAGCAGCACGGCTGTGGCCTCTAATAGCCAGGCCTGCGTTCCAAAAGCTTGGCCATGCACAGATAGCTATTTTGAGGTACCCGTTTAGGCTTCAGGGAGCCAGCAGCCTAGGTGATATTCTAAGAAGCGTTCACTGATGCTGCAGTCATCTGAGAGCGTCTGCTGGAAGATCCAGTAAAAGACAGCTGAGTTTGTGGTGCAGGCTTGGAGAAAGTTTCCAAAGTGTATTTTCAGAAGTGCCTTTTGTGCACTTGGGGCAATTTCAGCTGAGAACTCCAGATCCAAACCCACCCATTGGCTCAAGTTTTGCTTGAATCTGTAGAGCAGGCTTAATTGTTTGCTCTTGCTCACACTTTGGAAAGTGTGTTATCGCTGCTGTAGGACAAGGGTTGGCAACCTCTTATGGATACTATGCCAGAGTGTGTTTTTCTTTTCCAAATTAGCAGCTAGGTGTGCCAATGCTGGGTTTTGCTGCCTCTCCAAGAGGCAAGATGCCATCCATCTGTGGTATTTTTCATCTGTGAGGCTCTCGGCTCCTGCTGAATGCAGCACTCAAGAAGTGGGCAACAGAAACTGGGAGCCACTGCCTCTTACTGGTGCCTCTGCAGATTCTGCTGGTCCCAGCTACTGCCTAAAGCGTGCCATTCAGAACCTATAAAAATTAAGTGCAGACTCAGCTCTCAGGGCAGAGAACTTTTTGCTTATTGCTTCCGTCCCAGGCAAGGGATCTTCAGGTTGCTTTAAGATCACTTTTCTAAATAACTAATACCTTCTCTCTCCCTTCTTTCCTAGGGTTCCCTGTCTGCTAGGTGCTAGTGAGATTCTTGTCCTTCTGCAGACTGCTGTGCTCCATGGGAGGCTTCCCAAAGCATCTTGTGTGACATTGGAGGAGGTAAGGGAAAGAGTGGCACTTCAAAACAAGGGCAATAGTAGAAAATTACATAGGAGCAAAGGTTCCAAAGGTGAGAAGCCTGTAAGGCTTCCAAATGTCCTATCAGCATCGCCAGATATCATAAGCTAATGAATTTGCCTGTGGCCAAAAACCTTGCATGCTGCTTGTGTGATGGAGGAGCACCTTTCCTTTACATGGGCACTGCACCCTAGGTTTCCCTGCACTCTCCCCAGGCCAGCTGTGGGCATCTGCATCTGCCTGAGCGACCCCAGTGGAGACTGTAAAAAGAGAGGGAACTTGCCCTCCTCTCAAAGTTCCTTGTTTACCAACAAAGTTATTTCTTCTACCTCCAGCAGCCATTTCCCCTCACATCCTCAGCAAACCCTCATAAACACTTGAGATGTAAAAATGAGAGCTAGCTCTTTGCCTGTTGCTAGCGTGACTGACTTCTACATATGCCCCCAGACTGAGTCACCACAGATTTAAAGTGCTTCTAAAAAGGTGAAATCCTCAAGCCTGGGAATGTGTTGAGGTGTCAATTGTTAAAATTGTTTTGTATGGTAAAAAAGTAGGTTACTACATCTCATTGTGAACAATAACATCTAATTACAAGTCACAGATTCACCACAAATACTATTTAATAACAAATTTCTACCCCACTCCATCCAGAGCGTGTTATGAAGTAACACATTACCTCTAGTTTGCGGATAGGTAACGCGTGATGCAGAGCAGAAGGAAAGAGTGTTTTGGCTCAGATCAAACAAAGAGGAATGGATGCTAGGCCCCGACTCACAGTTTGGCGGTTGAAACTTCGGATGATGTGTCCTCCAGCTTACAGCACTGGTTATTTTAGTTCAGTTTAGCCGATGGTAGAAAAAATGGTGTGTGCCACATTATGGTTTTAGTTAAACTTTAAAAGGCTGCTCAGAAATACATAAAACTGCAATAAACACTTCGACAATTGTTAGACAAGATTTGCAGCTTCCCCGTAGCAAACTCCCAAATGGGATGTTAATTTTTGCTGTTTGATATACAAAAAATTCCATCGACATAACAGAAATCGAAAGAAGCAAAGACACAGTAACACCCTCATCCCTGCTGCGAGGACTGCAAATGGAGAAGTTTCTGTACTTGGCTGAGGCGACGTTACTGGTCAGCGTTTTTACGCTGCGCTTTGAGCAGCAAGATAACAAGTTTCCCATAGAGCCGGCACGTCGAGAGCCTTGCGCTACATTTTGCTGTTTTCTTTCGCTGGAGCTCCAGGTGCAAAGCTCTGTGTGTGGCAGGAATAAGGAGGTGCAGGGGAATGCTGCCCTCACCCTCAACGCGAACGTAAGGGACCCCCGCACCAGCACGGACGCTTGCGCCGGCGGTGGGGCGGGGCCGGGGCGGGGCCCGGGCGGGGCCGGGGCGGGGTCCGGGCGTGCGTGGCCGGCGGCCGAGCACCCTCTGCCGGGTGGTAGGAAAGAGAAACGGAACAGAACCCGGGTTTTGCATCATTCCCGGCTTGGTTTTGAGCTTGTTGCAGTCAAACCCCACGGACCTGTGAGGGCTAAAAGGGATTTTTGTGGTAGGAGATGACGATGTTGTCCCGTGACTGGCGAAGCCTGTGCTTCATGAGAAATACCACAAGTGGCGAGAGAAGCAATTAAAAGAGTAGCAAACACTCCTGCAAGTGCCCGCTTGCCAACAGACATCTTCTTCCGTTAATTAAGTGAAATATAATAATTTTAATACAAATAGCTGCTGGGGAGCAAAGTAAGTTCCCACAGTCAGTTCTATGCCGATACAATTACATACTTACCCATAGCACAGGACTGAAAATAAAAAATCCCAGGAAAAGTAAAACAGCCTGCATATAGAATAGTTAGGGAAGATAGTGGGCTGCTCTCCCCTGGCAGCACTAACCCGAAGTGCGAAGCTGCTCGCAAATGGCAGCGTTAACAAGGTAACTAACAGTTATTATCGACAACATAGCATTTTCTGCCCAAGTAACAGATTTGCCCTTCACTAATTCCAGCTTTCCCACTTCTTCCTGGGGAAATAAAATATTAGGTCCTATTTATAGCAGTTCATGGTTTTAAATTAATTTTTTCCTTTACTACAGCTGTTTTTCAGTGGTTGATTACTGTTTGTTGGGCCAGGCAATCCTTTGCCAGCTGGCTGCAGCTTTTATTAGCTCATTTAAGAAGACTTGATTTAGAGCTTGCAGTTACGTTACAAGGACAGCAGCTCTGTAATGCAGACCCTCAAGAGAAGAGATAATTACAGCTCATGAAAAAAATTGTGTACCATTCTTTGAACAAAAATGCCCTTGTTTAAGGAATGTGGTGCTGTAGGCTAATATTTAACAGCAGTCTCTCTTCTCTCGCTCAGAGCTGGTGCATGCAATTAGACCCTGCCCTCCATCAGATATACTGGATATTATTTTCTGGGAGCATCTCTCAAAATGGAGGAATGCCACCTTCTAGCAAGTACACAATGTATCTTGGGGATTGTATTTCTGCAAGTAGGGCAGGAGGTATTGGTAGAAGGACATGGTGAAGCAGGAAAAGAGCTGAAGAGGTGCTGAGAAGGCTCTTGTACAGGGGAGGAGGATGAGAGAAACAAACATTGTAGAGAACAGGAAGAACGATGTGCTGGGAAATGATTAATCCACCCCAAAGGTCCTTGCTAAGAAGTGGCGGGACAAGCTTAATGATTTTTGGCAGCCATGAGCTACTTCTGCTCTGCTCGCAACTCCCGTCTTGCAACCAGATGTGTTTAAGTACAGCTTCATCCCATTCCTGCCCCAGACGCACCCCCCCGCCCCCATCAGTGTCCTTCACTCCATTCCTGGCAATACGCCCCCTCCTACGTGTGTATTTTATGACTGTCCCTTGTCCCTCCACCTCCAGTAAGTGTTTCTTGAGTTAGCGGGAGCACACAATCCGTGCTGGGGGAAGGGGGCGGGAGTCAAGTTTAAGAACTGCTGTTCTGTATCCTGTTGTTTTCCTACCGGGATTGTTCCAGTTTCCTGCACTGTCTTATCTGGAGCTGCAAAGCCAAACCTCTCATATTTACTTGCTTTGTGTGTGCCTCAGGTTTCTAATCTGCGAAACAAGCGTTATAAGACTTAAGAGAAACATAGCTAGGACTATTACAGGGTGGAGGGACAGGAACAAAGTGGTTAAAGGGCTTTCAGTGCCTATACAATTAGTTTCTTTATTTAGTTATCCTGCTTGCATAAGCCTGTGTGTGTCACAGAGGGTTTCAGAGAACCTTCAGCATACCATAAATGCTGCACAGAGTCCACTGAAATGTAAAAAGAGTAGGATGCAGATGTTTACATTCTCAGGTGGTTCCAGGTACCTGTGTTTGACAGACCTTACAAGAGAATAGTTTTCAGAAAGTGCTGAGTATAGTTCCCCCCCTCCACCCCGAGGGCTCAAACTAGAAACAGGAAGGTCTTAGAATAAGCATTTCAATGCTTTTAGTCAGCACTGAGTTTTAAGAGCTCCACTGAAATGCTGTAGACTTCTCTGAAATTACTTGGCCACATTTTCTTGAATACAGAGGTAAAACAAGCATATACAATGCTGATGTCCTGAAAGCTTACTACATAGACCAGGCACATGAGAAAACAAAATTTTGTCCATTTTTTTTTTCAGCTTTTTTCCTCTAGTGAGCATGAATTCACTTAACTATAGTTATATTAGTGCACTAAATTCCCTATGGGTTAAAAAATTTAAAAGAAAACATTTACCAGACAGCTCTGGAATGTCCTGTTTTTCTGCACAAAGGTGTGGGTCCTGCATACACAGTGTCCATTATCAGATGGGAGCCTCTCCTGGAATGATAATTAAAACACTGCATCACTCACAGCCATGCAGATGCTGAACCAGACACAAGGTTTCAAAACAAAACTCAACCCCCAAACTCCAGCCCCAGAACCCTCCCCCAGAGGGATCCTGGTTTTGTTGGAAACAGGTAAAAATTGTGGCAATGATCAAGATGGATTTTTATTAATTGAAGAGAGATGAGAAGCATGTCAGCTCAGCCTTTGTGGATAAATACATATTTCATTTTTTTCTGCTCAGTTGTAAACTGTAAATTCAGACTCATTGCACTTGACAGTTTCTCTGGAGGTACTCTCAACTGATGTAAATATGAGAGCAGGAGTGGGCTGAAGAAGTATCCTTAGCTAATTGCCAGAGCCTTTATTTGGAACTAAATATCAAGAGAAAAAAGACTTTTTTTCAAAGACATCAGGAAAAGGAAGACATGTGCTTGGAGATAAGGAAAGATAAAAGCATTCCATTTAAAGACGCCCATGATAGAAATCAAGAAGTTCATCTGCCAAGTCAGTAATTTCATGGCCTTATGACCATGCAGAGCTTCCGTTTCTGTTACCTTTTCCCACACTAACTGTAAGCACCAAATTATTGGCATGAAAGTTCCTTTTAGTCTGTCCAAGCAGCTCAGCCCTTTAGGGAGGAATTACACAGGTTGAACATAAAACTCTCTTTGACTTTAGAAGGGAAAAACAGTTTTCCCATAAGTTTATGTTCAACTTTCTGAGGCATAGTCGGGCCCAGGAATAGGCTGTGAATTCCCTGTCCTTGGAAGGTTTGAAGACAGGTTAGACAAACGCCTCTCAGGAGAAGTTTGGGCAGAGCTCATTTTTCTGTGAGGAAAGAGGACAGCTGAAAAGGCCATTGGAGGTGACTTCCAACCCTGCTTTCGATGATTCATTAGCATTGATATCACAGTGACAACAGATCCTATACAATGCCTAGATTAACAGAGGTCAAGAGCTCAAAATGCATTTGCTGCTTTAAAACAGGTTTTTTTGGTCTGTTTTTTTTTTAAAGCAAGCAGTGGATTTCAGTAAAAAATTCTTTGAAAATCCTAGCTTCGCATGTTTCACAAGCTAGCATACGCAAACAGCAAAGCATTCTAGGCTAAAATTATCCGTACTATCATTAGAAAGCCATGAGGAGGAACATATGGATTGATACTAGCGTAAGCACAGGAGGGCCTTCCAGAGCTGTGCTGCCGTGCAGCAGTTTCATCCCCAAACGGGAGCGGTTCCGATGCCTACTGTTCATTCCCCATTGGAAAGCACAACTGAGACGCTGCAAGAGATTTGACCTGCGCTTTTCACTTGAAAGGGACATTTAGTTCCCTGACCTATCTCCTGAGGTTAGAGAGGGCTCTTCTTGTATGCTTCGCTTTTGTTTGTTTCCTTTCCTTTTCAGGTTGTGCTTTGCCTAACTACCAGACACTCGGTCATTGTTCTGCGGGTGTTTGTCATTGTAGTCATTGCCCCTGCCTCGCTCAGGCAGTGGACATGCTCCCTCGTGCTGGGCAGCGTGGAAGCCCACACCACTTCCATGGCTTTCACCCCCCCCACCTCGCTTCCTGCTTGGAACAATTAAACTTTTGCATGCTTACTCGCTTACGCTTCACATCCAGCAAAGCACGTTTAGCTTTGGCATCAGCAGACCAAAGCATTCACTTAAAGTTAAGCAGGCGGGTCAGCGCCTGGCCAGCTGCAGCCTCGGAGCTCAGCTGCCAGCGGCTCTGCCGCCCCTCAGTCTCCACAAGTTTGGAATTGGCAGTGCAGGGCACCTGCAAACACACTTCCAGAGGGCTCCTCCTCAGTGCAGGATCTTGGCCCAGAGGCATATCAGGATCACTGGGTTTTGTTTGGGTTTGGTCGTTCTCAACCCCACCGTGGGGGCTCCTGCTGCTGGATGGTGGGATGGGGGTACGGGAAGGGGGAAGGCAGCAGCCCCCACCCACAGCCAGCCAGGCTCCTTTGGGTGCCCCCAGGCCTCAGGCCGGCCCTGCTGGCGGTGGGGGGGGGTTGGGTTAGGGCAGGTGGCCTTAGGGAACCCCAGGTGACCCCGTCCTGGTGCCAGGCGGGAGAGGGAGAGGGTAAGGGCCTTCCACCACACGGTTTCCGCATCCCCGCCCCATGTCACAGACGCTGGCCAAGCCCTGCAGCAGCCACCACACTTCACCCTGCGCATAGGGCTGGTGGCTGCTCCCGGGCAGCCCAGCCAGTCACACTCTCACTTCCCTTCCTCCAGGCAGGGCTCCTCAGCCTCACCAGGGTCCCTCCTTGCCCTGCCGCCTCGCACAGAGCCGGTAAGCATGGCCGGTGGAGGTAGGGCACTAAAGGCACCAGGCGTAGCCTCTGCCTCAGATGCTGGTGCACAACAGGGCTTCTGCAGTACGGCAGTTTCCTGCCTGTGCACTGACAGGCTTTCCCTCCGTTTAACTAGCATACTCATGAAATAAATCCCTGCAGACAAATACCGCATTCACGGATTACAGAGCAGCCCTACATCTGTCAGCCAGGATGGGCTTCTCCCGTCTTCTGCAGCTTGCTCGGAGGATAGGAGCGTGCGGAGCAGGAGACCTGGAGGCTCAAGCTCGCGCACCCGGCGAGGACGTGCGCTCACGGTGTGCTGGGCTGTCCGCACGTGTGTGCTCACCTTCAAAGCCCACAAGGGCCTGTTCTCACTGGGAAGCCACCTCACATTTAGGCCAGAGCTGCTCAAAGAACCAGTTTAGACAAGATTCCTGCGTCCAGTGTTTTCAGTCTGACATCTTTTACCACCACTAAATGCAAAGCTTTTAATTAATAATAGACTAAGATGCCTGGAGCAAAAAGACTGCCATTATGAACTGTAAATGCATGCGGTATCAGTCACATAGCATCGTAAGGCTTCTTGGCTGTCTTGCAATATGTACGTTGGCAGTTAGTTATGTGACCAATTGTTCTCTAACCTGTTACACAGAAACGATGACTTTCTAGACTACATAGAACATTTCAGAATAGATGGGAGAATTTCAGATTTAGTCTCTACTAAATGTAAGTTACATATGCAAATAATTCTTTAGTTAGGAAACTACCTCTTCCTTTTACTACTTGAAAAGTCGGATAATACCAGAATCTGACCTAGCTTCGCTATTTCTGGTACTTCTGTTTCTGCAGTTCACTCCATTTGGAGAAGTAAAGATTGCTAACCATAGCCTGTGTTCAAAGTGCCAGTGCGGAAAGGAACATCTCGCAGAGTCTGCTTTTTAAAAATCTGTTTTCAATATTTATATTTTGTTTCAACTTTGATTGGTAAGCTGTAGAGGCTAATCCTGCAAATATTTACACAAGTCAAGCTTTCTATATATATATAGTTCATTCGAGCTCAATGGGAGCTCACCTTAATGAAGGACATGTTCTGCAGGAGCATTTATTTTGGACTGAGCATTGAAAAATTTAGTTGCATCTGCTAGCCAGATATATTAAAAATATATATATATACACACACACATACGTATAGACACACGTACATATGATGATTATTTTAGGTTCTGAGAGAGAAGGAGAGAATATTCAGTCACTTACTGGTCTGCACCTTAGAGAAGGCTCAGTGAGATAGAAAACAGCAGCATGGTGAGTATTCTTTTATAGCATAAATGATACCATAGACAGTTGTTTCCTACAGAATCAATTACAGCGTTAGAAATTGTAAATTTTTTAAAAACAAGTTTTAGATAAGTGGATGCAAGGTCTGTGTTTTAGTTTCTGAAAAGCATCCTACAAACAACTTCATATATCCAATTTCCCTTTGAGGCAAGTAGTGCTGCCATTTTGACAGATGAAAGAAGTATGAGCCCTGCTGGCTGTGGGGAGGTGGGAGACTGAGAAGCTGATTCCCGATGCTTTCCCTTGTTATTTTCCATAAGCAAGTACAGAATTGTCCATGGGTACAAGCTTGCTCGGATCACAGGGCTCAGACTGGCAAAGGGAGCACTACACTTCAGCAAGTTACCCTTCCGTTAGCTGAGCTATGGTCGCTGCTTGGGTGGTACAGTGAGAGTGTTAATCTCAGTTATGCAGTGGCTTTAGAACACGCACATGAACAGCTGCTGTGGCTCAGCTGAAGTATGATAAATTCTTAAGCTGAGCTACTTGATCAGGTCTTGGAGCCCATAGGTATGCATAAATTATATCTAGAATAAATTCATCATTCCGGGATCATGCTCACAAACTACCTTCCAGGTCTTCAAAGTGGACAAATTTATTTATTTATTTATTTTAAAGAATGAACAAATTGCAGATCAGTGATTCCTCTAATGATTCTTTTTAAAAAAAAAAAATTACTGCTCTACTGAGATGGAGCTAGAAACAGTCCCCAGAACTGCTATTTTATGCACATCCTCTTTCACTTAAGCTATCTCCAACACGTTTTTACAGAATGAGAGTGTCAGTGATGGAAGGTGCAGCAATGCCATATCACTTCGCATGGATCTCTCCAATCTTGTGACCTGGGCACACACTCATGGGACCATATGCAATCAAATCCCAGCCTTGGAAATTGTGCAGAACATGGGTCATCCTGGCAAGGACAATTCTCTTCTGTGGATATGTGGAGTTGGACATGCATATCACTGGCAATGTGGAAAATTATACATCAGAAGCAGAGAAGAGAATGAAGCTGTAGAAAAGAGAAAGAGGTTAGTATCTTCTGAGGTTTCACCAAGGGAAGCTAATTTAGATGAAAAGAGGTTCAGGATGACCCCATCTTTTGAGAGGGCTAAAGCAGACGCTGTTAGCACAGGGTCGTGTAGCAGATCTCCAGGGGTCACTCAGCAGAAAGACAACACAGTCTACGTGATACATAATGAACCATCACCCAGAGAAAATCGAAAACATAGCAAATCCATGACATCATGCTTTGCAGCAGAGCAGCATTTGTCAATATCTGGTGGTGAAGTCAAAACTGACAGACATAAGGTGAAGCTAGAAAGCAATGAAGATCTACAAATCATCTCTGATGAAGAACAGTGTGTATCAGATGAAGACGACCAAGGAGACAGAATCAACCAAAATATTCTGTCAGAATCACTAATTAAAGGTGTAACTGCTGAGGTAGATTTGCAAATGCATCACAGTCAGAAGATGGCATTTAACAGGCTGACAGCCACCCAAACATCTGGCTTTGCCCCCACAGGAAAGCCGCCCCTAACTCTTGCCTGCATTCTAAAACCCCCCGTCAGCAATCCAGAGAGCCTGGACAGCGGCTTCTTGAAGTTAGGTCCTCTTAATCCTGCAGGGTCCATAGCTGAAACTTTTAGAGCAAGAAACTCCTCTGGGTCAGCAAAACCAAAAGAATATTTAAAATCTGTTGCTGTCTCCAACTCTGAAGCAAAGGCCCAACTTGAGTCATCCGCCTCTGTGACATTCTTTGAGTTTGAAACCACTGTAGATGGCCAGCAGCAACTCCAGCTGCGCCCCCCTGAGCATGGCACACCAGGAACAGGCCTCAGTGGGAACATTACTGAAAACCCTGTTGAGGAGAGTGGACCGTCAGGATCTGGGCATGCACCCCATCTTTCAGCCTCATTGAGTCCAGAGAGCAAGAATGCAGACCAGCCACCTGCATCTTCAAACAAAGGTAAGAGAGTCTGGAGTTTTATTCTGGAGGGGTTTGTGGGTGTGGGGGTGCGTTCTATTAATCACTTTCCCAAAACATTAAAGGAGAGTGAGTTCATATAGCTGCCAAAGTCTGTACTGTAGCATCTAAGTAAATGCCTCTGATTTGGGGCACTCTTGTTTCTACTAAAAGGGACTAAAAAGGTTCCTACCTTAAGCAATCAGCACTTCAATAGATAATGCCATTCACTGAGGTACCCAAATGTGTACTTGGCTATGGCCCAGCCTTAACTACCCAGTTTGAATACTTTGGTCTTTCATTTTACTTAGTATCACCACATAGTATGTTGGCTGTACTTAAGAGAGAGTCCCTGTGAGAAACTGGAGCCAGAGATGGGAGCTCAGGTCTCACGAGAAGAAAACAAGAGGAAGTAACTCTTAAAGCAGTAAAACAAAGAAATTGTGGCTGAAACTCCGGCTGCACCAAAGTCTGGCAAAAATCCCACAGATTGCAATGGGAGCAAAGTTTCAATCCTGCATATTAAATTACATGAGCTAAACAAATTGCTTTAGTACTTTTAAGAATTTTAAGGTTTTCATACACGCTGTCCTTAGAATCCTACTAGAGTGGGGAGTTATAATTGCTCAGACATTAACTTGCAAGATACACTGCTTGCTAGGGAACTTCTAATACCAAGGTTAAGCCACGCACAGAGCATGGCAATTTTAAATGATTCATCAAATGCTGTTTGACGAAGATTTTAGAAGCCTAGCTTGCGCCTGTTTTAATCCGGCTGTAAAACAGACACCATCCGCCTGGGAAGGAACAGCTGACATACGGTGTGTGGACGTTATCAACATTATGCTAGTCATGGGAAGTCATCAATGAAACAGATTTAATTCATTTAATAAATGATCATATTTTAGGATAGATGTGTATAACACACTGGAGCCTTAATGCTAGGTATTATTTAATCTAATGCTTAAACACCTCAAATAAAATGCAGATGTCCAGGTTTTTAAAGATGTTATAGTAAGCCACAAAATTTGCATCTATAATGATTTAGTGCCTGCAGGTGCTTTTTCACATTAATTCCAAGTAAGCTGCTGTCTAGTCAGTTTTATGTTTTTGTCTGCTAGTATCTAGGTGTAAACATTGAGGCAATTTTTAAAAATTTAATTCAAAGAGTAAGAGCATCTCTTTTCCATCCAGTGGCTTAATGCCTTGGCTCCATCTAACTGCGAAGCAGCCCCCAACAGCGTGTCTCACTTCCACGCGCTCAGTACGAGGATCCCATTGCATATTCCCCGAAACCTGTCCCAGTGCCGCTGCGTGGCCTTGTCCACGGCAGGCCGGGCGCCCAGCCTGGCAGAGCTGCTGTGGCACTGCCCTGTGGCCACGCAGGATGCTTCCTGACTGACCGCATCTCCAGAACTCCTCCCGAGGTGCCGGGCAGGGCTGTAACTACGCTGTCCCCCGTCCCACCCCAACACCTGTCCCACTGCACCAGACACTTACACCTATTTCTCTGCTGAAATAATGACCCATCTCAACTCGCCGTAGCATTAAAGAGCAGCAGCCTACTGCAGGTTTCTGCAGTACAGGGGCCTGGACAGTGTCCTTTGAAAGAAAATTGATTACTGAAACAGTATTTGGGGGTTTGTCTGTAACTCAGTGGGTGTGTGCTTAAAGCACCACTAGTGTTCCTGGATAGACTTGGGGTTACAGACATTTCTATTCCTTATGGAGCCACAACTGGTCAAACTGGCACAGTTGTTTTTTGTGAACATTATTTGACTGTTTTTTTAATTGACAACATATATCATGAGAAGGGACTGGGAATTCAACGGGGAATGTTTGTGTAGTAGCCGTTTTCACCAAGATAAATGGCTTATGGCTCAAGCGAGGCCTCTGCATGTATTGATTTACAAGCCATTCAGCTCCTCACGTAAAGCAGTAACAAAACAAGCAAAAAAGCCAAAACCGCGTCACAGGGATCAGTAGACTCCACCTCAGTCCATTTTAAGATAACAACTAAGCGTATACAAAACAGCTTGGTGCAAGAAGGGGAATCTCTAGATGTTGGCTCTAGAACCCTTTTCAATCTACCCCTCTTCAGCCCTGGAAAAGTCACAGGCGAGCAGATGGAGCTTTTCAGCAATCCAAAGAATTAATTTCTTATGCTACATCGAACTAGGTAGATGTGGTATTGCCATAGCAACTAGAGAGAGAACCCAACTGGAATCCTGGCAATCCTTTAAAAAAAAAAAAAAAAAATTAAAACCTCCACACTTTCACTCATTTTTTTGTTCTTCCTTACTATCCACCCCTAAACTTTTGGTTAATGTTTTTATTTCACAGTGAGAGCTCTCTTGCTCTGAAGAGATTTTTGTAAAGACGAACACTTTGAAATGTATTTTGCAGAGTGCCTTGTACAACACTTGGAACATATGAAATGGATGCTACTTAGTCCCGAGGCAGATCACAAGATCCATGCACAAGCCAGCTCCCATCTATTTTAACGGAGCAGAGTCTGGCCCCTGCAGTCACCATAAAATACACTCCAGAGTAGCTGCAAATTGGTGAAAGTATATCAAGTTCAGTCGGGGTTGCTTGGGCTTCATAGCCAGCACTGCAGGCTCAGGAAGGACTGCAGCCACTGGTTACGTGGCCGGTCCCCCGCATGTGGTCCTACGAGCAGGCTCAGTGAGCTCCAAAATCAGGCAGGGGGAAGTCCACTGCCAAGGCAAGCCACCAGTGACAGGTTCCGTCTCCAGTCCTCTATTGCTGTCTGAGAAGGCCCAGAGAACTTGCACCAGTGCTTTCCACATACGCACCTCACAATGACATTCAGCGATTAAATCTCATTAGGAACGCATTCTCTCCCTCGTAAACATAATTTAAAAAGAAAGAATATCTTAAATTTACCTTCATGGTAGTATGCAGATTCACTAGCCAAGTGAGAAAGAGTGAGAAAGGAGACGGTCCTTTCCCTATCTGGGCTGGCGCTGGCTGGCTTGTTGAGAACACAGATCTAAACCAACGCTTTAAAGGAAGGGGTTTGTGAAAGTCCCATAAACTCTGAATTACCTTTAAAAGGAAGGCGAACGTTATTCTGCATCTCCTTATATTTCACTGATCTCCTTGTAAGTTCTTGCTGCCCACAAAGCTGTGTCTTATCTTTTAGATGTGCTGAAGAAGTGGGAGAGAAAGAGAAACCGTAACACTGGTGATATAAAAATTTTCAGAGACTGGCTGGTTTTACATTGCCCTTCCGAAACACGCGAGATCTGTAAGCTGCCACCCGAAGACCTCGATAATTACCTGGCTTCATTCTACTGTTCTGCAAAGAGACAGAATGGCACAGACTTTTCCTCAAGTTCTTTGCACTTCTTTCAGAGCAGCATAGAGAGATACCTCAAGGACCACGACTACAAGTACAGTGTGGTTAAAGGGTTAGAATTCAGAGCGTCTCAAGAAGCTTTGAAACTAAAGCATCAGCACCTATCTCAAAAAGAGAGGGAGGGAGAGTGGAGTATTTTGGAGAACCTGACAGATGAAGATGTGGAAAGTCTTTGTAAGAAGGGACTTTTAAGTAAGATGCACCCTCAGGGCTTTTTGCACCTCATGTTCACAAATATCATTAGGGGGTTTGGGGCGAGTACTCACAGTCGGAGCAATAATCTGTACTGGGGACAGCTTGTGCTAAAAAAAAATGAGGGAGACCTGGAGTACTTGGAGTGGAAGGATGATATGAGCGCAGAGGTAAATACAGGGGAATCGGGTCCATGTCTCTTTGCCAAGCCTGACAATCCCGATAACTGTCCAGTCGCAGATTATAAGGAGTATGCTAAGAGGAGGCCGCTGGATATGCTCCATGACTACGATCCACTTTATCTAACTCCCAAGCCTCTGTGCTCCATATGGGACCAAATATGGTACTGTAGAAAGTCACTGACAAAAGCCAAAATGGAAAAGATCTTGAAAGTTATTATCCAGCAAGTCAAAGGACCTGTAAAGAAGTCCAAGAAATAAAGGAATCCATTTAGTTTCTGCAGTGCCACTTTTTGATAGGAGCATGTTTCAAAGTAGTCTGTGAAAGGTTTAAGTGGCAGTATTTAGTATAGGTTGAGGAGCACGTTGTTCTCTTCGGTTTCACTGTAGAACATAAGTCATCCACAAATTTGCATCACCTTAGCATTCAGGTTAAGTGAAAAACTTCTGTTGTTTGTATTAATGGAATTGATAGTTCAGTAAGTTAAATAAATACGAGAATCGTAGGTTTTACATTTGTAAAACAAGTTAATATTCTACTGTATTATTAACAACATGATAAAATAGCCAACGTTAACATGGAGAGGGCTTGGTAGCTGAATAGCTTGGCTAGCAGTTTAAGCTGCACTCCAGTTTAGGGGAGCTGACACCTGTACACAATGTTCAGTCTATAGTATAAGCCTATTGTAAAAAGTAAGTAACACGAGTTAGTTCTGGGGTGGAAGGAAAACGACGAAATGCTGTGTTTGCCAACTGCTAATCCCTATCTCATGGGAATGCTTTCAACAAGGTTTATGTCATTTTTCTTAGTGAAAGATTTGTAGATTTAAGAAGTTGTGATTGCGTTTTAGAAAGTTGTGTAAAATGGCTGACAGTGTTGAAAGGTTTTATGGTGTTTTCCCCAGAGTGCTAAATATAGCTACATAAATACGCTTTGGTAGATGTAGTCAACTTTTTTCAGCTGTTCAAGTACTATTCAGTCAATATGTTGTCTTACAGTCCAGTCAAGCTGTTGGGTTGCATTGTTGACATAACCTAATAAAAGAAGGTTTTACTCAATCCTGTTTGGCTGGCCTGTTTGTCTGTTCTGCAGAGATGAAACCAGTAACCCCAGCCTAACAGGTAATGGTTTCCTGAATCGCCCGCGCGTTCACTTCTTGTGCTCAGGTTTCTCCTGCTCTGAGCCTGTAGCTATTCACTGTTACGGAGCTGACCCCGAGGAGGATTTGGGCTGTTTGAAATCCCATGGAGCCCGCGTGCGTGGTTTCTTAATGAGGTCTTTGTGGCCAAACCCTTTGCCAGAACTGGTCCCGTTCAAGCAATATCTAATATCACCAAATAACTTCTAGATGTTTAAAGAGCCATAAAAAAGACAAACTTACTTAATCGCATGCTCAGAGGGCGTCTTCCAGCTTTCCTCGTGCTGTCGGGCACAGACGGCATTAGGAGAGCTGCAGCCACCGCTGAAGGACCTGTCGGTGCCCGGGTGAAGCCCAGGCACACCTGCGGCTCTGCGCCCAACAGCTGAGAGCCAGAGCAAACCCTCTCCTACGGGGCTGGGCTTTACTTACCCTGTCAGAAGATAAAGACCAGATCAGGCTTTCCTCTCCTCTGTGCTCATCGATTTAGTCCACACCCCAAAGCTCGTTAATGAATGGCTGCTGCCTTCAAAATCAGGTGGTGCAATTAGCCGGCAGTGTTCACTTAATCCTGTCACGAGCACACAGGCACCTCCTGGTTCTCTGGGCGGCTACAAGAGTGAAGGGGGTGACAGGCAAATGGCTGCCCCCGACACGCTGTGACAAAAAACGGCAAACCTCCCAGAAATCACAGATCATCCAGCGAAACCAGGATCATCGCTGCCCACCGGCCTGCCCGCAGCAGCGCCCGCACACCCGCGCCCTTCCCCGGCCCCAAACCTTGGGCTGGGGTTTCAGGGCTGAGCCACGGGACGGGCTCGGAGGCTTTGCCAAGTGGGCACGACGGCAAAAGAGAACAGAATTCAGTAGCACTGTGTGTGCTGAAGGTGTGTGCGGAGCCGTCCTGCCCTGAAGGGCCTGAGGAGGGAGAGCAGCCCTCCCGCCGCTGATAAACCCCACGTCCCCCACGGCCACTCACCACTGGTCGGGGAAAGTCACTTGTCTCTTTATGCCCAGGATATCTGTGGGTCCCATTTATTTGTGTCCTACAGGGGTTTTAAGCTAAATCCCTAGCTAATTGCATGTCATACAAATGAGTAGCATCCTGGGCAACATGTTAAATTAGACCTCATCGAGGGTTTAACTGCTGCTCACAAAAGAGAAAATCAGCCAGAGAACTGTTTCATTTCGTAAAAGCAAGGACGTGGTATTATCAGAAATTCTGAGTAACTGTCCCAGGGCATGTCTTAGCAGCTCAAACTGTAAACCTCATTTCCAGTAATTAGGAAATTACCCATAGCAGGGTGCTGCTAGGAGCAGCGTCTGCGGCAAAAAAGGCTTTTCGGAGGTCGCGGTCAGAGGACTTTGAGTACGCTTTTACTTTGAAAAAAGGACAAGAGGAAAACGGTATCCCAGCCGCCGTTTCTGTTGCGTGTTAACGATGTCCAATTAAAACTGACTTAGTTTTATCAGCTAGAAGATGCCTTGTTAACCTCCTGCAAAAACTAGCCCATGAACAATCTAAGAAGGGAATGTTTATAACTGAAGTCAGGATGAAAATACTTGCAAAAGTTTATTATTTAATTAAATCCATTTGTGTATATATTTGGTGGAAAAGGATTTCTAGGAATGTCTTTTTCTGTGAGAAGTGAGACCGAGGGCTCTTGACTGGCCAGCGGGATGCCCTCCAGCCCTTGGGGCCAGCAGAGCTGCCGGCCGGGCCAGCGTGCTCCTGCGCCTGGGGGGCTGGAGAGCCCCCCGCACCCTGGGGGGGACAGCCGGGGCCTGTCGTGTTCCTGCTCCAGCCCTCGCTCTTCACCCGTCCCTGCACAGGGCTCAGGGGGAAGGGAGAAACGCTGGGGATCATCTGAGGGTTACGCATGTGATTTTCATCTTCGCGTCACAAGAAAAAAAATGATTAGTTAGGGCGGAGACCAAGATACAACCCAAAGTAATTTGCTCAGGGCCACGGACAAGATGAAGGGCAGAGACTCCAGGCCCGTCTCCCCCTTCCCAGCCCGCTTCCCCCCGGCAGGGAGCCGTGGCGTGGCGGCGGCGTGGCCCGGTGGTTCGGTGGAGGAGGGCTGTGGCCGTGGCCGTTGCCCAACTCCTGCCCCGATGGGGAAAACGTGGCTCTTCCAGCCGCGCTGCAGGAGCCGCTCAGCCCCGGAGCCAGCCCTGTGCGGCGTTTGCACCCCGGGACCCCCCTGGGTTCCCCCCCCCCGCAGAGCCAGGCCGGTTCCCCTGCGCCGGGCGAGAGGAGGGAATGCCCCGCGCCTTCTGCAAACCCCCCTTCTTCTCCTCTTTTTGCACGGAGGGTTTTGAACATACCCCCCCCCCCCCAATCACTTTAGACCAGAGGAGAAGCAGCAGGAGGGAACCGGCCCTGCCCGGCGGCGATGCCGGCAGCTCTGCTGCGGGCAGAGCTCAGCCGCACCGCCGCGGGGGGGGGGGGGGGAAG
>JAVKLA010000090.1:42507519-42519850 GCA_034782735.1 Sagittarius serpentarius
TCCTCTTCCCTCGCTGCCATCGCCACCCACGTCACCCCAAGAGGACACGAGCACCCAGCCGCGGCACCGCTCAGCCCCCTCAGCTGGCAGAGCCCAGCGACACCGGCGTGGCAGCCGAGACGGCAGAATGGCCCCGTGGGAGCCTGTGGCAGCCTGCGGCATCGGTACCTGGACGGTGGCAGCCGTCACCGCGAGCGTCAGGGTGAGGAGCTCCTGCACGGGGAGCCGAGTCCAGGGGAGCAGAGCAGGGTCCCCCACTCGCAGCCCTGGGGACGGGCTGGGGTCGACCCCATGGGAGCCGCGTGTGGCCCACAGCCCCCTGTGAGCTCCCCACGGCAGCCGAGCATTGTGGAGGGGGCACCACCCTCAGCGCCCTTCCCTCGCCTGGATGTGCTCCATCCCGGAGGGGCTCACGGCCTGGGGAGCCCAGGGGCACGGGGATGAGGATGCAGGATGGAGCGGGGACGTCCGCGGGCAGCTGCGAGGGGACAGCCCAGGGCCTTTTGCCGCAGGAGAAGCAGATGATGGAGGCGTGGAGAGAGGGGCTGGCATGGGGCTGGCTCCGTGCCCACCGTGGGCTGGGCCAAGCGCGGGTCCTGCTGGCCACCGGCTCCCCGGGAGTCATCTACGGACACAGCGGTGTCCTCCGATCCCCCAGCCTGGCCAGCTCCGTCCTCCGACAGCAGGTGGGAAGTTGCTGGTGAGAGGAGGGAAAGGCTCCGGCGTCGGTGGCAGGAGGGCTCCGGCGCAGGATGAGGTCGGGCCGTGGGTGGGGGTGGGCGTGCCGTGGGGCTCGGGGGTCTCTAATAAATATCACAGGCAGCGCTGGTGGGGTGCGTCGCGGGGCGGGCGTCGGGCAGACGGGGCGAGCGGTGCCGTGGCCGCGGTTCGCTGCTGCCTGCTGTGGCTTCGCAGGTGCCGTGTTGGATCTCCCCGGTTCTGCAGAAAGAGGGTCCATGTCCGGTGGGGGAGGGAGCCCGGCGTGCCGGGGCGGCGGGCCTGGCTAGCGGGGGCCGGGGTGGAGGGGGCTCGGCGGGGGCAGCCTGCTCTGGCGGCGGCGTGGGGCCGGCGGGGCTCACATCACCGTGCAGCACTTGCAGCGCTGCTTCTTCACGTCCGTCTCCTGCTCGGCCTCCTTCGTGTCTGTGGCGTTGGCACCCGGCTTCTGCCCGCCCAGGCCCTCCTCCCCCGGCGGCTGGGCGGCCGCTGGCTCCAGCGCGGTGCCGTTGGGCGGTGCGTGGTCCTTGCGCACCGGCTCCGGCTTGCTCTCGGCGTCCTCGATCACCACCAGCTCAGCCTTGATGGTGCCCTCCAGCCCCAGCACCTTCTTGGTCTCGTCCTCGTCCTCCACGTTCTGGTAGCCCATGAAGATCATGGTGACGGGCTGCTCCCGGCTCGGCTCCATCCCTTCGCCCGGCGGCAGCACCACGGTGCTTTCCCGTGGCTTGGCCTGCAGCCCTGTGATCTCCCGCCGTGGCGTTGGCTTCTGGCTGGCCGGGGCGCTGCCGGCCTCCTTGCCCACCTTGGCCGGGGCCTCGCGCCCGGCGGCTTCGCTCAGGGTGGCCTCGTCCGCCTTGTGCAGGAGCTCATCGACCTCGGAGGAGCTGAGGGGGTGGGCCCCGTTCTGCAGGGCCCCGTCCTCGGCGCTCACCGCGTGCACCACTGCGGGGAGAAGAGGAGGGAGGGTGAGGGGGGGTTGGGCCGGGGGACTCGGGCTGGGGACACAAGTCGACCTGGAAAAGCTCCTGCTGGCGCAACCCGCTCGGACCCGGCTCCCGTGCGGCTGGGGAGCGGCACCTTCCCCTCCCCAAAGGCCCTGGCACCAAGGCTGGGACCCCCTGGCAGCACCCTGACCCCCCACCTTGGCCGGAGGTGCTGCCAGACCCCCCCCCAGCATCACCTGGCCCCTGCCCGACACCGGACGGGGAGGCCGAAACAAAAGCACAACGCGAGGAGCCATTCCCAGCCCTTGGCACCTCAGAAGCCTCAGCCCTGGCGAGCCCCGCAGGAGCCGCGGCTGTCTGCCAGGTCGCCGACAGCCTGCCAAGCTGGCCACGCTTGCCCTGGCGGGATGGCACCCGGCCGGCGCTCAGCTCGGCCGCGGCCGACACGATGCTCTGCGGCAGATCGCCGCTGCCACCTGCAAGACCCCGGTGAGCGCTCGGCAGGCGCTGCCCCACCGCGTCCCACCATGTCCTGCCGCATCCCGCCGTGTCCTGCTGCCTGCGGCACCCGGTGGCTCCATGCCCAGGAGGGGACGGGGCTCTTCGGCCGCCGGCGCGCTTTGCATGGCTGCTCGCAGCACTGGAGGCAGCAGACGTGCGTCACGGCGGGAGTGGCCTCCGGCCCATCGCATTTTCCACTTGACCTGGGGCATCATGCAACGATCAGTGCAAGAGCCTCAACAGCCGGTTGATGGAGTGACGGATGACAAGGAGCCGAGGCAGGGCCGGCTCAGCTGGGACTAACGCACGGCTGCGCCGGGCCGACCGCTGCCGAGGTGGCTCCTCGGCCCGTACTTGGATGTGTGGGTCCCGGAGCAGTGGCGGGGCTGAGCCAGGCGGCTGGTGAAGGGCAGCGTGGCCCGGCACGGCCACGGCCACAGGGAGGGTGGTGAACGAGACTGGCTGCCGGTGCAGTGCGGCTTACTTGGAGAGGCGGTCGGTCCACTCGGCCACCCCGGTCCCCAGTAACACAGCCCAGCTCTGTGGCTGGTCCTTGCCACTGACAGCCCCCCCTCGGGTGTCACCAGGCCCTTCGAAGCAGGTTCCCGGAGGTTCCCAAAAGCAGGGGCCGCAGGCAGGGACCGGTCCCTGTTGCTGCACTTCCTCTGCGCCCGGCGGCCACGCTCCCCTCTGCCAGCCTGGGCACGTCGGACCGACGCGGTGCTGGTGCTGCGGTGCTTGCCCGCAGGACGGGCTCCCGAGTCTTGGACACGGCAGATCCTCTTCTCCGCTCACCAGCGGCGCAGGGTCGCAATGTGCAAAGCCCATCGGGACCGTCTATACCATGCTGCCGGGACAGATCCCACGCCGGGCTGGCCAGGGCGCAGGATTGGGGCCGGCGAGGGGTTGCCCAGAGCCATCTGCCCTACAGAGCTGGTGAGGACGGCCAGGAGCGGCCCCAGCCCTTCCTAGCCCCGGTGCCTGCCGGGATGCTCGGGCGGCTGCTCCCTCGTCCCCTGCCCTTTGCTCCTGATGCCTCCGAGCGGTGCGGGATGGGCCGTACCTTTCAGCTCATCCTCGTACACTTTGACCCCCTGCAGACAGTGGTTCTGGGGGAGCAGGGTGGTGCTGGACAGGACCTTGGTCTCCCCAGTCACTCTGTCCTTCTCCACTGTGATCTCCACCGAGTACATGGCTGGGACACAAAGAGGACAGCGCACATTACGGCGGCCCCGGCCCTCCCTAGCCCCTGCTCAGCGGCCAGCAGCGGGCAGGCACATGGCGGCAGCGGCGCGGTGCGGTGCAATGCGGTGCGGTGCGGTGCTCAGCAGCGTTAGCAAGGCAGCAGGCGGCAGCGAGGAGGAGTGAACGGCAGAGGCGGGTGCGACATCCTGGGCACAGCCCTCCTACCAGGACCCCACGGGGCCGTCGCCGTCCTGGCGCTGCCGGCATCACCTTACCTCCATGGCTTCTGCATCCCCCCCGGGCTGGGGCCCAGCCAGGCCCTGGAGGCGCGGCGGCAGGTGGCACCATGTCCGTCTGTCCGGCCGGTGACGGTGCCGGCCGCGGCGGCCTGGGCTGGGAGCCAGGCTCACGCTTGCGGGAGGCGGCATCCCCCACTGTGGGTGCTGGCGCTGGGACAGCCCCTCCGCTCCCGTGGGACGGGCAATCCTCGGCATCTCTCCTTCGGCTCCCGGGCAGTCCCTGCCGGCATCGGGGTTGCCTCGGCCCAGCGGTGCTTTGCTTCGAGGACCCCAAGACGGGCTCTGCCCAACGCCGGTGCCGCAGCCCGGTCTGAGCCATCCCCCCAAACCAGAGCAAACCCCTCCAGCAGCAGAGCTGGCCGCAGCCCCCCCAGGGTGGGCAGCTCGGCCCGGCGCGTCCCTGCAAGCTCCGCGCCGGCAGCCAGCCCCAGGGCTGTGAGCGCTGGCGTGGGGTCAGCCATGCCGGCAGCCGATGCTCCGCTCCCTCGCCCGCGCTCCGAGAAGCCACGAACAGAGCGGGAGGCGAAGGATGAAACCGGAGCAGAGACGTGGAATGGGGGGTGGGGGGGGGGGGCACCCTGAACCACGAACCAGCTGCGAAGTGGAAGTGAAAACAAACCCTCTGATTGCAAATAACTGATGTTCTCTGCCCTGGGCTCGGAAAGCCATCGAGCGGTGGGAGCAGCGGTGGCAGGGCTGCGGGGCGGGCAGCGAGCCGAGGGGCGGTGTGGGAGGGGAAGGGGGGAAGCGACTGGGAAGGAGCGCTCCTCCCGGGGAAGCGGGCACCTACCTGCCTTCATCATGTCAGTGCCTTCCACCGCCTTCATGGGGCTGCTGGAGACCTTCTTCTCGGCTGGGGACAGAGAGGAGAGGCGACCGCCTGAGCCAAGATGGTTGCCTGGTCGTCCCGGTGCCCGCGAGACAGGTCCTGGGGAGGGCGGCCTGTTCCCCTGCGGCTGGTGCCTGGTTTGGGCTCCGCCGCCGCAGGGCACCGCTGCCCGGGAGGGGACATGGGACATGGGACATGGGACCAGGGCTCCCCGGCTCCCCCCACCCACCCGGCCCCAGCGCCGGGGCAGCACGAGGGGTCAGCGTGCCGAGGCCGGGATCACCTACCCTTGAGTGTGCCCAGGGGACTCTGCAAAACAGAAGGGAGAGGTTAGGAGCTGCCGTGCACCCGCTGCCCGCACACCCACCGCCCACACACCCATCCCCACCGGGGCAAGGGACCCCCGGCCCGGCCCCGCTGGCACAGGATCGGCAGGGCAGGGGCTCCGAGGGTGACGGGGACACGTGGGGTGGCCAATCCACCCAGCTCGGCCGGGACCGGGGCCCACCGCAGCCACGCCAGCACCCCGGTGCAACCCTGCAGCCGGTCGGCAGTGGCTCCCCGCGCTCGGCCCCTCCGCCAGCGCAACCTGCCCGCCGCCGCGCCGTCACCCCGGCAGCTCCCTGCTCCGCGCTGGCAGCAAGAACCAGCTCTGGTCTGGCGGGGGCCGAGCAAGCGCCGAACCCCCAGGCACCCCCTCTCCCCGTTCATCCCTCTGCAGCCCTGCCCGCGGAGAGCGGCTCTGCCCACCTTCTGCATGTTGGGGACGGCCTCTGCCTTCTCCTCCTTGGCCGGCGCTGCCGCCTCTGCCGGGTTCTCCTTGGGGGAAGCTGCCGAGCTGCCGTTCTCCAGCGTCTCCAGCTCCTTCTCCAGCCTGCGGAGAGAGTCGGGGCTGAGAGGCCACGGGGAGCTGCGGTGCAGGCAGCCACAGCAGACCTGCGAACGGGGGCCAGCGACGGGGCGCAGGGGAGAGCCCCTGAGCTCGGGAGGCACAGGGACAGACAGACCGACCTCCGGCGTGGCTGTCACCATCCCTTTGGAGGGGAAAAGCATGAGTTTGCTGGAACAAACCCAGGGGCTTCACCAGCGGGTGCTGCCCTCGTCCTTAACCGAGGCACCCGTCGGCTGCGCGCCTCCACCCGCCTCCACGGGGCGAGCGATGCTCAGGACGAGGGTTGCAGCTCCGCAGCCACTGAGCAACTGGGGCGGCCGCTCAGCCGACGGGCTCGGCGCAAGCGGATGGAAGAAACCCCCCCGCGGGCATCGGGCAGGGGGACTGACCCCACGGGGTCGTTCGCTGTCCCGGTGCAGTGACAACCGAGCCCACCACGCACTTGCCAGTGCCCTCGCTTGGTGGCACGGAGCAACGCCGCTCCGTCACCGTCGCTGCTCCGTCACCGTCACCGTTCTGCTCCCACATGTGTCGCCCGAAGCCTGTCTGAACTTCCCACAAGGGCACCCACCCGTTCCCAGCCACCGAGCCCAGCCAAGAGCTGTGCCGGCAGCAGGGCCCCACCAGGACGCGGCGGAGGTCTGGGGAGTCCCCACAGATTCATGTCTGCGTAAATTAGGGCCCCTCTGTCAATGCGGTGGCAGCACCCCCCGGCAGAGCCCCCCCCTTAACTCTCATCTCCCCGCGAGGCGCCGGTGGAGGAATGCGCCGCGCCATTAGGAGGACACAAAGGCCCCTTCGCGCCTGACCCCTCTCTGCACCGATGCTCGGTCATTAACGGCACAGCCGTGACTGATTGCATTCTTGCAGGCCAGCCAGGCTGCTGGGACACCTCTATGCCGGGGGTCCGGCCCCCACCCCCCCCGCCTTCAGCAGCCCCAGCAGGAGGGGGCTGGGCAGGCCCTGAGGCTTCTCCTCCCTCACCTCCCACCCTGCCCCTTCCCCAGGGGCTGAGCCACCGCAATGGGGACGGACACCCACGGGGAACCAGCCCCCTGTTTCCCTGCCCCTGCGATCAGGGGTGCTGGGCACTGAGCAGCCCCCTGGGGGGGCCCAGCCCCCAGCCCAGCCCCGGCCCCCAGCCCCACAGCTCCCACTGACGCCCTACACCGCTTGCGGCTGCCGCAGCCCCGGGCAGGGCACGGCTGGGGGTGTCCGTGCTCAGAGGGGCCGCGGGGCTGAACGGGCTCTGGGACCGGCTGCAGACCCCGGACAAATGCCGGCAAGAACCCAGCCCGGAGGGTTCACGGCGAGAGCGGCTGAGCCCTGGCGGCGCCGCGGCGGCACCTCCACTCCCGCCAGCTCCGAGCTCCGGAGCGGCTGCTCTCCTCTGAGCGGGGCCGCGGCTGAACTCGAGCGAGCGCGGCGGCGCGGCGGCATTGCCTTGTGCCGCGTGCCTCGTGCCCAGCACGCGGGACTGAGCTGCATCTCAGCCTCCCATCTGCTCGGGGGGGTCTCTGGAGAGACTCGGGTGCCCTCCAAGCACACCCTGATAACCCAGCCCCACGCCGTCCCCGTTACCTCTGGATGGCTTCCTCCAGCTCCTTGGTCTTCGCCTCATCCTCCTGCATCTGCTTCTTCATGGCTTCGTCCTCCTCGGAGGCTGAGGCCGGAGCCCCCTCCAGCAGCCATCTCTCCCGCAGAGCCTTGGACTGGGGAGCAGAAGGGGGTCACGGTCCTGCCTCCCCCACAGCCGGAGGGTCCCCGGCGCGTCCCCGGCGCAGAGGCAGCCCGGGGGTCCCGAGGGATCCTCACCTTGAGATGCTGCAGCTGCCGCCTGTCGTCCTCGAGCTGCCGCCTTTTGTTCTCGATCTCCGTCTGACGTTTCCGCTTCTCCTGGAGGGACGAGAGCGGCAGAGCCAGGGTCGGCGTGGGGAGGGGGTCAGCACCAGGCACCGCCGGGGCGGGGGCACCTCCCTCCCAGCCAGGGCAGCATCCCCGGAGCAGGGAGGAGCAGGCAGCGGGGGGCGAGGGGCTCCTGGGGGGGCTCTCGGGGGGTCTGACATGAGGCCACGAGCCGTGCCTGGGGCTGCAAGACTGGCCTTGGGGACAGCTCACCGGGATCTCCCCAGCCCTGCGTCACCTCCCTGCCCTCACTGGGGGAAACTGAGGCACGGAGGGTGCAGAGAAGTCAGGGCAGAGCCTGGAGTCTGTTCACCGTCTCAAAACGTCACGTTCCCCTCGCCCGGCCCCACTGAGCGAGCTGCCAGCACGGGGGGAACCAGCCCCCACGGCCTCTCCCCCCGCCCCCCCTCGCCGCGCGTCCTGGGGCCGGTCCAGATAATTTCAGCAGAGTCGGTCCCAGCCCGGGAAGCGTCACCCGCTTTCTTTCTTTCTTTCTCCTCTGGCCCAGAACAATTTGCCCTTTGTGCAGCGGAGATCGGCCGGTAGCGGGCCGGGCCGGGGAAGCTGGCAGCCTGCGGCGGGCAGGGGAGCTGCTATGGGGCAGCGACGGCGTTTGAAAGCAACCCAGTGCCCTGCTCTGTGCCGGGGAGGGGCTGCCCAGCGCAGCCCCCGGCTGCTCGCTAATTAATATAATTACTAGTGCCCATAGCAGCGTAGCAGGCAGGGCCGGATCATGCATCATCCTCAGCCCTTCCCTGGGAAAGGACAAGGCGGGAATCATCACTCATTTCCCTCTCGCTCGGGGCTCGTCAAGGCGCTGCTTCATTAATTAAACCTCCCAGCCGCCCACTGCTCGCTCTGTCCTTGTTTCAGCCACGCAGCCAAGCCCCACCGGATCCCGCACCCCGACCGCGGCGCGTCCCCGGGAAGAGCCGCCGCAGGGCAGGATGCCCTGGCAGAGGCTGGGAAAGCGGCCGCACAGCCCCTGCGCCGGCACAGCCCCTGCGCCAGCACTCTCCTCCCCGCTGGCGTCTGCCCCACGTGCCGCAAGCGATGGCGCGGGGACGGCAGCTCAAGGCCCGGCGCGCTCGTCGTGCGCCCGCGGCGCGCAGGGGACTCACCGCGATGGCCTGCAGCCTCTCCTGCTGAAGGGTGCTGGCCTCCACAACCCTGGAAGAGAGCGGAGAGAAGCAGTGAGGAGTGCGGGCGGCGGGTGAATGGGGACATTGTGCCACCGGCGAACCGGACACAGCGCGCGGACAAAGGCTGAACTCTTCCCTTCCGCCGGCTGCTTTCTCCCCCTCCCCTTGCCCCCGCAGAGCCAAGCACCCCTCGCCCGCACAGCTCCTCCAGGCCCCCCCTTGGCCCCCTGCCCTGCCCGAATCCCCCGGGAGAGGCACCTGGGGGTGACCCGGCATGGCCGGACCCGCTCCTCCCGCGGCTGTGGCACAGATGGAAACGGTGGCCATGGAGGGGCTGGAGTGGGACAGTTCTGGCCACCCCTGCGGTTCAACCTGGCTCACACTTTCCATTCCAAGCCCGTTTCTTGGCTGCTGACACCTTTCCTGGACAGTGACCTTTCCGGGCTGTGCGCACAGGCACACGCACACACACGTGCACAGACACACGCAGACGCACGTGCACCGACACACGGACAGGCGCAGACGCACACATTGCAACAGGCTCCGCTCCAGCTGGGGTTCGTGCTCCCAGGCCCGGCACCTGCCTCCACAGCGCGAACTGCCGTGGCCATGCCCGGGGATGCTGCCGGTGGCCGCCGCCTCGCTGGCCCTGACACAGCTCCCCCGGGTGCAGCCGGGCCCCGGGGTGCTGCGAGGAGGGGGTGCCTCACCCCCCCCCCCCCCCAGCCACGTGCTCACGTGCCCACCTTCCCGCATCCCGGCGGTGCGAGTGCCCCGGACCAGCCCGACCGGCAGCGCAGCCCCACGGGGCCCGGCAAGAGCCCCGACGCCGCGAAGCATCAGGTGCAGGTTGAGCAGCCGGGAGCCGCAGAGCGGGGCTGAGGGCGGCTGCCCCGGGGCCCAGCTGCGACTGGGGATGCTCCGGTGCCGCAGGGAGCCGGCTGGCTGCTTGCCAGATGATGCTAACGAAGTGCTTAGCTGTGACAGTAATTAGGGTGGGAGGCACGGAGGTATCATCAGGCGATGGATCGTTGCCACTTGCTTCCCAGAGCAAGGGACAGCAAAGCCTGCGAGGGGGCAGCTGCGCAGGCAGCCGCTCTGGAGGAGACGCCGGCACGGAGACGCTGGTCCAGGCTCCGGTCCCCGCGGCCGAGGCCTTCCTCCTCTGGCTGCTCCCTCGCACCCGGGGCCGTCGGCGCTGCTGCCCTGGGCGAGCAGGAGGGAGGAAACCCAGGCGGGGGGGTCCGCACTCCCCAGCCCACTGCCTGTGGCGGTTCCCGCAGCTGGTGGATGCCGGGGCCGAGGCGGCGGAGGGGGAGAGCTCTCGGACTTAATTTATGCTGGTGGTTAAGTGCACATCCATTTTCGCAGCTCCCAGGAGCTCCTGCCCCGGCTGAGCCCACGGAGCTGGGACGGCTGATGTGCGGGGGGCTGGCGGGACGCCCCCGCACCGGCCTCTCCTCGGGTCCGTCCCCGCACGCCTGGCTGGGCCCGGGGGCTTTGAAAGCGCAATTAAAGCAAGACGCAGACAGTCCCTTCCCAGCGGGCAGGAGGGAGGGAGAGGAGCGGCCGCGAGGGCTGGGGCGGGGGGACAGGGAGGGGCGGGCAGCGCCATGGCCCCAGCGCAGCGGGAAAAGCCATTAGCAAGGAGCGAGTGCCAGAAGCCCGGTCCCACGCCGGCCTCACCGTGGCGGCGCGCTCGGGGGCAGCCAGCGGCTCGGGGCCCACAGACCCGCCGACGCAGGTTGAAGCCATCCCCGGCTTCATATGGCACCAACCACAATGGGGGCCGAGCCGAGGCCCAGGCAGGCCAGCCCAGCGCCCGGCAGCCCCAGCCCAGCTTGGGGTGCCCATTTTGGAAGACAACACGCACCCCAAGGTGCTGCCCAGCACCTGCAGGCTGTGGGCGCCCCGGGGCGGGGGATGGACCAACCCCCCCTCCCCAGGTTTTTCCCCATCCCTCCTCTCCCCCCACTGCTGCATCGTCTGCTCCTGTGGGATGCAGGCCGGGCTCCGCGGACAGCCCAGGGCTGGGGGCGGCGGGGGCGGGAGATCTCCCCCGCGATCCCATTAAGGGCTTTTTCCAAAGGTGGTTTTAACACACGGGGTGGGCACGGGCTGCTGCGCCCCGCACATGGTACCTCCCTGCGCTGGGCTCTGGCCACACGTGCCAGCACGCGTGCCCTCGCACACGCATGTGCCCTCGCACGAGTCCTCCACCGGCGGGGACAGCACACGCCTGTGCAAGAGCTGGGCTTTGCAGGAAATCAAATGGGCTCCGCCGGGGCGAAAGGACCCCCTGCCTCCGCCTGCCGCCTCCTCGAAGCCAGCGGTTAACCGAAAGCTGCTCAGAGCCGTCCGTCCTCGCCGCACCCCGGGATCCCGGCGGCGCGTGAAATCCAGGCCAGAAAAACAAAGCAGGGAAGGTGTCGCTTTCGTAGCGGTTATTTTGCGCTGTTTGTGGCGACGCTGTGACTGTTTTGCACGCGCAGGCGCACACCCGCCGCTCGCGGCCTCCGCCGTGTCACGCCTGGCAGCCCGCGGCCCGACGCCGCGCCCCGGACGGGAATTAAACAATTACAAACCCAAAGGAGTCGGAGTGTCTGCGAGTCCCTTTGCCGTCCCTGCTCGCTCTGCTGCCGCTCCCTGCCCGGCTGCGCGGGGTCTGAGAGCAGCAGCACCCGGCAGAGGGACAACGGGGGGGGGTGAGGGGCCAACCCCGATCCCTCCCCGGCTGTCCCCAACACCAGCTGCACCCTGCAACACCCCCCACGGCGGGAGCCGTTCCCTCGTGGGGAGAGGGGCCGGGGACAGTGGGTTTCCCGAGGGAAACCTCCTCTGCCGACCCGCCGGGGCCGCGAGCGGGGTCTGCCCTTCCGCAGCCCCGTGCCCAGGCTCTCGCCTCGGCCCCGGACAGGGGGGAACTTTCTTTCTCAGGAAAGACAGACCGAAAGCAGTTGCACGTCTCGGAGACGGAGCCGTGACAAGGACGGCGATGGACACGGTGGGCCCCCACGAGACACACACCCCCCCCCCCCCCCGCACCCCGGGGGGGGGGCCGTGGGGACGCGGGGCCCTGGCAGGGGGAGCACAGAGCGGGCGTTGGGAGCAGCATCCAGATCACGGCCCTCCGCCCCGCCCCGGGCTCCAGCCCAAGGGGTGAATCCTCCCCTTCCCCCCCCCCCCCAAACCAGCTCCAAATCAGCGAGGAACCCCCCCCCGGGGATTCGGGGCAGCTTGGACGCCTCCCTGCCGAGCCAGAGAATGTGCACAAGTCGAAGGGAGGAACCGGCCGCCCGCCACCCCCGCGCCCTGCCCCGAGCCAGGGCTGCCCGAGCGGCCGCGGGGCCAGGCTGGCACCAGCCCCACGGTGGTGCCGGGGGCTGCCCTTTGCCATGGGCACCGTCCTGCTCTGGGGCCAGGGGTCCCCCTGAGTCCAGCTCCTGGCACCCCAAGCTCGGAAGGCTTTGGACCAGGGCCTGTTTCTCTCCTGGATCTTGCCCCACTCGATGGATCCAAACTTTTACAGCATTCCCGAAACGTTCTGTTCTGCTTTCCCTCCCTCCCTCCTCCATCCTCTTTATTTTCCATTATTTGCTACAGTCTCCGCATTCCCGGGTTGGACGCCAGGAATCTTCCTGGCCCAGGGAGAGACGCGAAACAGGCCGGATGCCCCTCGCTGCACCCTCCCGGCCCCAGCACCCCGCGCACCCCAGCCCCGCTGTGGGGCCCGACCCGAGCTCCCGCCCTGGCGGGGGGGAACGCATCCATCGCCGCCAGACCCTGGCGAGAGGGGGCCAGAGTGGGGACAACCCCGGTGCCCCCAGGTCCCTGCCCACACTGGGACAGGGCGACGAGGTGGAAGGATGGGGGGACGGGTCCCATGCCGCCCGCCAGCCCCCCCCCCCCCCGGG
>JAVKLA010000090.1:42542795-42553766 GCA_034782735.1 Sagittarius serpentarius
CGGCGAGGTCTGCTCGTCACCGCCCGTGGGTGCCGGGTGGGGGTGTCGGGGTGGGGATGTGTCCGTGTGTCCTCCGGAGCGGGCAGGGGCCGGCACCCCGCAGCTGGACCGCACTGGGGTGGAGATGGGGAGGGGAAGGTTTGGGGGTGCCCCCCCGTGCTCGGGGTGCAGAGGTGGCAGCGCCCAGCAGCGGCGGAAGGGCCGAGAGAGCGGAGATGGGTCCTGCAGACCCCAGGCGTGGGGGGCCGCTGGGGCCTGGGTGCTGCCCGGAGCAGCCCCCCTGCCCGAGCCCGTCCCTCCAGCACCCAGCTCCTTCCCTACCCACCCATCCTCGCATGAACCCTCCGTCTGCCTCCTCCCGCCCTCCTCCTCCTCCCCGCAGCAGCCCCGTCTGGCAGCAGAGTTACGGTAAGGTCTGCGTCATGCGGCCCCTTTCATCCTTGCCCCCACGCACCAGCGCAGCACCGCCGGCAGCCCAGCATCACCCACACTGCGCCAGCAGGGAAACTGAGGCATCGCCGGGTCCCGCTGCCTCGAGCCGCACGAGCCCTTGTCTTGGCGAGCCGAACGTGGTGAGGAGGGGAAGGAGAAGAGCTGGGGGGGGACGTACCCCCCACGGCACACGCTGTCACTGTCCTCCCCGCACCTCCCATCGCTGCTCCGGCTGCTCCGTCCTGGCCCCCAAACGTGTGCTGGATCCTGCCCGGCCTGGTCTGGGGAACCGCGGCTCTGCCAGCATTGCCAGGCTCCGGCAGCAATCCGGCAGCGTCCGGCAGGACGGGGGCGTGAGCGGGGCTGCAGGGGGACCAGAGCAAGGCAGGTCAGGCTCCCCGAGATCGCCTGGCCTCGCTCCCTGCTTGGTACCACTGCAAAGAGATCACCCACCGTCTGCAAGGGGGGTCAGGGTGCAGTCACGGCCCCCCGTCTGTCACCCCGCTCCCCAGTCAGAACGCTGGAGGCACCGGCCTTCTCCAGCCCCGTGAACTGTGTCTGCCTCCCAGCCGTGCAGCTGAGGAACGTTTTACCCTTTGCACTGGCCTCAGCTGAGGTCATGTTTTCGGCAGAACTGAGCCGGGCTCTTTCAGGAGAGGGGCCCCGGCCGGAGGGCCCCGGGGACCTTGCACCACCCCTCCAGCCCGGCAGCAGCCTCCTCACGCCGAGCTGGTGCCAGCACAGCATGAGCAGCTCGCTTTGGCGCAGGATGGGGCTGGATGTAGCTTTGGTCCAGTGAGACACGGAGCAGCCCGGGTCCCACGACGGCGGCGGGGGGAGCGGGGTGCGATGCCAGCAGCCAGCGCAGGCAGAGCAGTTGTGTCCGCTGGCACCACCACGGCCCTGTCCCTCTCTCTGTCCTAAGGATGGGTTTCAGGAAAGGGCAGTGGGCTGGCCCTCCACCAAGGTGGATCTTCCCCACCTTCTCCCCATACAGCTCCCTGCACCCCCAGGGAGGGAACGGGAATGGGGAGGGCTGGGTTTACCCCAGGTGGCATCAGTGTAAACCGCAGGGCTTCAGTGGAGGAGCCCTCGGGCCCTGCGGTGCCACAGCACCTCCGGCCAGTGTGTGCGTGTGGGGCAGGGAGCCCCGCCGCCAGGGACGGCGAAGGGTCCGCTGTGCCGGGGCGGGGAAGGACGGAGCCGGCAGCCCCCGGCTGTGGAGGCTCCTGGCGTGCTGCTGGCCGCAGGCTGGGCAGCGCTGCTCCTGTCCCTGTCCCCGGCCGGCGTGACCCCTGGCTCGCTCTGCCGGCCTCGGAGCAGATTGCCCATGTAAGGGCAGAGGGCTGGGGAGCCAAATCCCCGAGCTGGATTTCAATGAGCGAGCGGGTGGTGATGCACTCGCTCACATGCTTGCGGAGGCCAGGAAGGGATTTTCCCTGGCTGCGAGCAGGGTTGCACAACCGGCCGGCTCTGGCAGGGAAGGGGTCGGACCTCGCTCCGGAGCAGCATCTGGAAGGGAGCAGCCGGGCTCCCGCTCCGCCTGACGTGGGGCAGGAGGAGCCTGGAGGCCGGGAGGGAAGCGGGTCGGGCTCCTTCCCCCAAGCCGGCGTAAGTCAGCGCTGCCTCGCAAAGGCCTGCTGGTGCCCGGGGGCTCGGAGCCCTGCCGAGGCCACCCTGCTCCCAGCAAAGCCGCGCCGGGGGCACCGCTCGCCCCCTGCCCTGGCTTCGGCTCCGGCAGCCCTGGGAAGCGCCGTCGTGCCGTGGGGCAGGGAAGCGCCGTGCCCACGGTCACGCCTCAGGCTGGTTCTCAAGCAAAGCTGGGAGCAAAACTCCACCAACCAGTCTGCCGCACGCGGGGCGATGCTGCCTCCCCGCTCCCACGAAGGGCCCCGGCGGGAACCGAGCCCCAGCAGCACCCGCGGGGTGAAGGGCGAGAGGACCCAGGCTGGGAACCACGGGGAAACCAGCCCTGCCGCGGCAGTGGCACCCGAGGAGAATCAAAGGAGCCCATGGGCCGGGCAGGGGGCTGGGGGCGGCGGGAGGAGCGGGAGCAGGGACAAAGGAGCTCTTTGCAGCCGCAGTGAATGGCAGCCTCGCATCTGACCTTTCCGTCTGGGTGCTGGCATTGTGCTGGGTCAGGCGGTGTCCCGCTTACGGTTCGGGCTGCAGCAAGATTTCAGGCTGAGGTTCAAGAGCCAACCATCCCGCCCCCCCCCCCCCCAAACCCTGGCTGCTTCATTCTCCTCCTGAGCTGCTGGGCTCCTTTAAGGAGGGAATCTCGCCTCTCTCATCAGTTCAGGCTAATTAAACTCTGCTAAACCAATTAGAGCTGCAATTTGCAACAAGACATTCAATTGAGAAGTGTTTTTCACAGAGCCCAGGGTCAGGGCACAGGCAAAAGAGCAGAGGTTTCATACTGATGGCGTGGCTCCGCTGGCAGGCGTCGGGCAGGTCCTGGGATGTCTTTTGGTTGCCGTTTCCCCCTCGGAGCGAAGCGATCCCAGCCCCGTTACGCTCCCTGCCACAGCAAGATGCCCGGGTTTCTCCCATGCAAGCAGAGATGCTGCCAAACGCCCCAGCAGCACCCGTGGGGAGTGGGGCTGCCGGCCGGGCGCTCCGCAGCCCGAGGCGCTGCCCGAGCTCAGGCGTAGCCATGGGGCCACGAGATCCCAGAAACCCCCGGGGATGGGACCCGCGCTCGGTGCAGCTCGAGATCTGCCGAGGGTCAGCACTAGAGCGTAGTGTGAACCCAGCAAGCGGGAACCGGGCGAAGCTCGACCCCAGCCTCAGTCTCCCCCGCCACGAGCATCCCTCGGAGCACGTGGCGAGTCACCGGTGCGAGACGTGAGCTGAAGGCACGGGCCCGGTGCTGCGGACGGCACCGGCTCCGCAGCCCCGCGGCACGGGGCCCCTCTGCACTGGTGGGGAGCTGCCCCTTGAGGGGCAGGGCTGCTGCCGGCGGCTCTGACCCTGGGGCTGGATTTTCTCCGCCGTGTCCGCATGGCTCCAGCCAGGTAAATCAGAGAGATGCTTATGGCTCACGGCTGCATCACTGGCGTTGGGGAGAGAGTGGCGGAGCGGCGTGATCCGCACCTCGATGGCCTGCCTGGCCACACTCCACCCCCAGCGCTGACACGTAGCTTCGCCCCGCGCCCTGGGGCAGAAGCGTCACCGCTCCGTGCCTCAGTTTCCCCATCTGCTGTGGCGAGATAATGCTTCTCTGCTTGATCCTGCACTATCTCACAGGAAGGTTGCAGGGATTAGTTAGCTCATGTTTGCGAGGAGCTTTGAAGATGAAAAGCCGTGAACAAATGCCAAGAAGTGCTGAGCTGGATTCTCCTCACCGAGTAATCGTTTCATGTTCCTGGGACACTTCCACTTCTGCAGATGAAGAAGGGCAGGGCGGGAGAGCTTGCGTGTGGGGAGGCCAGGGGGGCGGGAGGCTTGCATATCTTCCCAAGACCTGCCCCTCCAAATCTGATCACCCGGCCTGTTTTACTCCTGATCAAACTCAGATCCCTCCCGCTAATGCCTTTCCGCCACCCCGACTGCACCCTGCAAACGCCCGGACTCGCGAGACGGCTTCTTGCAGCGTGCCTTTCCCCTCCCTGCTGGGCTCCCGGCTCTGGCTCCTAACGCAGCACCAGCTGGGCAGTTAATTAACGCACCCTTTACCTTGGCTTCCAGGCTGCTGGCACCAAAGAGGTTAAACGAGGTGGCACCCGTGCCCCCCTCCTGCAGCCCCCCCCAGCCTGACTCCCTGCCATTTGCTGATGATCTCCGTGCCAGTTTTCAGTGTATTGTAAAAGTGCTCATATCTCAGGCAATTGGATTTAATTATTCGGGTAAGATTTCAGGAGGCACTGGGTCAAAGGCTTAATTAAAGCCCAGATCTGTTCTGCTGCCCGCGCCCCCTTCGCGCGCCCAGCGAGTCCATCAGGACGGCTCTCAGCTCCCCGGTTTCGGCTGAGCATGAGCTGCTCCCCAACCTTGCTGCTGCTGCTGCTGCTGCTGCTCAGGGCCCTCTCCCCCTCCACACCTCTCCCTTAGGGTGGTGGGTCCCAGCCGGGCCTGGGGGGGAGACCCAGACCCCCTTCCTGCTGCTGGCACCCGGCATCGCCCTGTGCTCTGCAGGGCCCAGAGCTGCAGGAAGCGTCATCCCAGGGCGGGTTTGCTCCCTCGCCCCTCCTCAGCACCATCCTCCCCCTCTCCAGGGCTTTGGCTGCCCCCAGCCAGAGCCGTGCTTGCCCAGCCCCTCTTCTCTTCCAAGCGTCTTCGGTTCTGGTATCCCCAGCTCTGCCCCGTGATGGATGGAAGGTGCTCTGTGCTTTGTCCTTGCCGGGAAAATGCCAGTGCACGGAGCCAGGAGGTGCAAACAGCGTGGAGTGGAGACCAGGAAGCCTAGGACGTGGGAAAGCAGTGGCTGGAGCCAGGAGACAGCAGGGATGTCCCACCCTGTCCCATCCCACCCCGTCCCATCCCATCCCGTCCCGTCCCATGCCGCAGGACCCTGCTGCCCAGCCCGGGAGAAGGAGCCGGGTCTGACGAAGCGTGTTTCCCCTCTCAGTGAAAGAACAGATGTCTCTTGTCTATGGCCTGCAGTTGGCTCTGGTTTCCATCTCTCCTGTCTGTGCACACACAGATTTATAGCTGCCTTAATGAGTTCCTTACAAAACGATCTTGTTGCCCACATGGCTGGCTGAGCCTCGCGGGGGGCGGGTGCGGGGGAGCTGGGACGAGGGGTCGGCAGGGCTCCACCACGGCCGGCAAGGCTGCGTCGCGGCAGCCCCGAATGCCTGCACGAGCCAGGGGTCACCTGCCGGCACCCAGCTCGAGCCGGGCGCACCGCAGGCGGCGCGGGAAGGCACCGGCTGTGCCCAGGACACGGCTCCGGCCGGGGAGGAGGGAGAGCAGGGCTCCCCGCTGCCGCCCAGCCCCGCACAGCCCCACGCTGCTGCCAGGGTCGCTGCCCACAGCACCGAGTGCTTCCACCTCCCGCTCCAAGCAGGGAACACCTTCACGAGGAAGACGATGCAGGAACACCACCCGTGTACATGCATGCAGAGGGAACAGCAGCGGTGCACATCCATCCTCCAGGAAGCCGCTGGGGCAGGCACGAGGACGACGCCATGAGCAAACCGGGTCCTTCATCCCATGGGGGCAGAGGAGGAGGAGGCTCCAAGCACCCATGAGGAAGCTGCAGCAGGAATCACCTCTGTGCCCGGCACCTTCTTGGGGGCACCTGGCCGCCCCCCCGGCTCAGCCCTGCTTTCTGTAACCGTCCCCGCAGATGCCGCAGCGGCTGCCGGGTCTCCGGGCTCGCGTGGCCGGGCGCTGCCACGCGTGACACTTCTCTGAGTAACTTTCACGGGCACACCGTGTAAACAAGCTGTGAGTCAGCGGCCGTGCCGGCCGTGCGGTTTCCCCACTGTAAATGCTTCCTCTGCCGCGGTGGAAGGAAGGACCAAACCGAGCCTCGAGGGAAGAGCTGGCAGCGTCGTAAAACATAATGAAATCGTGTGGGGCTGAACTGGGTCCAGAGGAGCTGAGAGTTGGTAAAACCTCCTGGGTCATTAAAGCCTCTCTGGCTCCTCGGAGAGGCTGCGGAGAGGTGCTGCTGGAGGAGGCAGAGCGGCACCAGGAAGGGCAGCGTCTGCTCCGCTGATCTTTGGTCCGGGAGCAACGTGCTTGTTAGCCGGACGGGACAGCCGGGCTGCTGGCCACCCTCCTCCGATACCGGCCAGACGGAGGATGCAGACTCCGACGGCACCTAAGAACTTTTCTTCCACCTTCCTGCCCAGAGGGCTCTTCTCCAGAGTGCTCCTGGAGCAGCTCGCCACCGTAACCCAGCACTCACCCCGGACAGAGCTCGGCTCAGGAAGGGGTGGGAGACGCCGGCCTCATTCTGCCCATTGACCCCATCACCAGGCGCAGCCCCGGCAGCCGCATCCCGCTGTCAGTCTGACGGACGAGGACGCAGGGGCTGACGGACTCTAGAGCACGAGCCCGGGGTTCCCAGCGGGAGGCTGGGGCAGCAGTGCCCAGGATGGGGCAGCGTGTTTGGGAAAGCAAAGGCAAGCGGCTACCCTGCAGAGCGGGGCGCAGGCTGCGCGGTAAGCAGGGGCTGATCGTAACCCTCCCGCCGAGGGCCCAGCCTGGCCCCTCTGAGTCGGGGGAGAAGCCATCTGACAGAGCCACTGGAGGGCCTGATCCTGCACGGGTCCGCGGATGCTGGCGGGCGGGCGCCGCTCCCGCAGTCTGACCTCGCAGCACCGGCCCTCGCCGAGAGAAGGAGGTTTCTGCTACGGGCTGTGGCGACGACAGCCGCTGTGGCTGAGGCCGAGGCGAGCCGGGCTGGGGCATCCCAGCCCCACCAGCCTGGCAGCCCCGTGGGGCCCCGGTCCTTGGCTCTCAGCAGCCGGAGGTTTGGCCACCCGGAAGGGCAGAGCCACCGCAGGGCACGTCCCCCCCTGGAGCCCGGGTCCCCCCCCCCAGCCCTCGTCAGATGAGGAGCTTGATTGCTTACATAGCCCAGGCTTGCAGTTAGTAGAAAAATAAAACATGTTTTTCACATTAAAATTTCTCTTGAAAAACAATGGTTTAAATCAAGCATAAGAAAAGCAAATAATCCAAACAGAAAAAAAGCAAAAGAAAAGGGAAATTTTTGGTGGAGTCCAAAAGCAGTCCCCCGAGACTTCGAACTTCCCCCGAGCCTCTGCGCCGTCGCTGCTGCTGGAGGCAGGTGGGCTCCCCGCCGGGACGGCACAGCGGGGACAGCTCGTGCTACGAGATACGGGCACTACGCCGCCACGCCGCTGCCCTGCCTCAGCGGCTGCCAGCCCCTGCCTGCTGGTGAAATCCCGCTTCCAGGAGATCAGAGCCACGCAGGGAGCCAGCCGGGGACCGTACACCGCCAGCATCCCTTAGACCTGGCAGCCGGTCGGCGTGGCGGTGGCGAGGATGGGGCTGAGCCCGCGCCCGCTGCTCGCAGGTTATCAGGAGCTGCCGGATAACTGCCAGGGCGGGATCCGGACCTGCAGCCTGGAGGTGCAAGGCTCGGGGAGACGAGGTGGGGGGTGTAAATCTCCTGATCTGTCTGTGAGTGAATTCAAAGGGAGACCGATTCAAATCCGCCGTGACATGACTGGCTCGGGGCTGGCAGACAATCCCTGCAGTGTTTGTAACAAATCTTGCCGCTTTCCTTTGAGTGGCCTCCAATTTATTAATTAAAATAGGCAATTATATATAATGTGGGGTGGAGGGGAGCGGGGAGACCAGCTGCACCAGTTATTCTCACTTGGCAGGAACCGTGCTGGAAAGCTGCTCCGGCTGCAGGAGGTGCTTCTGCTTTCAAGGGCTCGAGGCAGAGCCTGGGAGGGAGCCCGGGCTCAGAGCTGCCCCGGATCCCCCGCCTGGCACAGCCGGGGCCGGAGAGCCAGGCACCGAGCGGGCTTTAGCTACAGCGACGGCTTTCCTGAAGAGCACAGGGCCCAGAGGCCAAGACCTTGTAGAAAATGACTTGCCCGAGTCACCGGGGAGTTGGCAGCAGAGGTGGAAGCTGCACCCAAAGTCGCCGGGATCTGCCAAAAGCACTGGCTGCCCCCGGCCCCGGGAGGCAGGAGCGTGTGGGGCTGGAGGGGGAAGCCAGGTCCTTTTTTGAGTGTCGCCATCCATCCCTCCATGCTCATCAATAGGAAACATGATGAGCCAGAGACCCCCAGGCTTCAGCAGAGCGCGACGAGCGTGGTGCCGACGGAGGGGGAGCACCATCGGCAACGCGCCTGTGCAATGCCACGGCTGCGGGCAGCAACACCTGCGTGTCTGGGTTTATCTGAACGCTGCAGACCCAGTGTCAGCAAACCGGCAGGATTTACCTGGAGCCCTCAGTGCTCCCTGCAGGACACACCGGCATGGGGCCGGCCCCGGCAATGGGCTCCTCTGCCCGGTGCTGACCATGGGAGTGCGACGGGAACCGGACCCTGCGCAGCTGGCGTAGGGCCCGCACACCTGGCTGGTGCCACGGGGCAAGTCTGGCCGTACAGCACATTGGCTCCCGCTAAGACCGCACGCTTGGGGCGCGTGCACGCACACGCGCGCGCACACACACACGCCCATGCCGGAGCCCGCCGGCAGCTGCACCGCCACAGCCCGCGGCCGCCCCCCACCAGCACCTGGCACGGTGGCACTGTCTGAATTAAGTAATGTCTCGGGACGTGAGCTCACCGCCAACACCCACGGCCCGGGCGATGCGAGTGGCAGCCTTGACTAACCTCCACCGCATCCGCACGGGCTGCCGGGAGCGCTCCCTGCTCCGGGGCCAGCGGGCACCACGGTGCAGGGCACCGCGGCTTCGGGTGTCTCCCACGTGGCACCCGCCGCTCCCTCCTCCTGACACCGGCACGGTCCAGAGCAGCACCGGGTTTTTTTTCACCTTTCCTGCAAAGCCCCGGCTGCCGCCCCAGCCAGGCTCCACGCCAGGCCCCGGCTGGCAGCGAGGGCCACCAGCCCCACGCCGCTTCTGCTCCCAGACCCCCGCAGATTTTGTGGCAGAGGCCAATGCACCCGTGGGTTCCTGTGAGCCCCGGTCAGGGATCAGAGAGGGGTATGTGTCCCCCTCCAGAGCGTGGATCCCTCCCGGGTGGGATCGCGACTCAGTGCTGCCGGAGGAGCCTCCCAGCCCATCCCGTCCCCTCGGACAACGACAGGCCCAGGATATTTTCCGCTGCCCTTGGCCAAACCCCTCCCTCTTTCTCTTCCGCTTTCCCCAAAGCGGGGATGGCCGCTTTGCCCGCCTGGCTGCTTGGGGAGCAGGCTCTGCCTAACGATGAATCGATACTAATTTGGGAGGTGTCACCTCTTCGTCAGTCCTCTCGGAAGAGGGTGCAGTTTGATTCTTTCTGCAGCACCGTGGGAAAATCCTCCCGGCCGCTGGCTTCCCAGGGTGACTCAAATTTGCTCTCGACCAGACCCAGCTCCCTCGGAGGCAGCGGGCAGGCAGGGGACTGCCAAGGCCAGAAACCCGATTCCCGGGGCGCGCAGCCCCCGCCAGAGCGACGGCAGAGATGGGGTGCATCTGCCCGGGCACCCTCGTGCCCCCTGCGGGGAGGGATTGCGGCTGGGGCCGAAGGCAGGGCACGGGGCTGCCTGGGGGCAGCGGGAACCTCAAGTCCTGGAGAAGGGCTCTCGAGCGGGATCCCCTCTCCACGTTTGGCATCAGGGACGCGGAGGGTGGAGGTCTGGGCAGGGGTCTCTGCACGAGCCCAGAGGCTGCAGGTCACGGGGCAGGGGCAAAGTGCCGGAGGAGCCGCAGCTCTAACAAGGAGCTTTCTACCTCCCCGTGCTCCCCGAGCCCAGGGACAAGGTGGTCCTGCAACGGAGGGTCCACGCCCTGAGCCGCCTCTCCCTGCACAAACACATCCCAATGAGCCGAGGGGTGAGGGGGGCGAGGGGGGGGCTCTTCTCGACTGCTGCGTGATGGAGGTGTTGGGGCGGCAGGCGCCGGCCGCCCTGCCCGCCCTTATCTCCACGTGCATTAATATCCGTTGCCATTTGCATCCCGACGAGTGTTGCCACGTTCAGCTTCCGCAGTTCCTGCGTCAGGGAATTCCAGAGGGACAAAGTCAGTGGAGCCGGATCCTTCCCTCCCCATCCCACAGGCACCCGGCACCCACTTGATCAAGTGGCAACTTGTCCTCCGAGCGTGAAACAGGGCAAGGGGAAACGCATCCACGTCCTCAGCGTGGAAGGGAACTTCCCTCCGGGGTGTGAAATGCCCCGGCCAGGGCCGCCGGCTCTGCTCTGCGGCGGCCGGGCTCCGTCTGGCTCCGGCTCTGGGCACCGCCGGCCTGTCTGGACCCACCTCCCGAATAAAAGGAGTTGCAGGACTGGGGAGCAGTTTCCTCCTCGCTTGTAAATAATTGCTGACATGTTTTATCAACAGCTGGGATCCTCAATCAGCGACTAAACGGCTGCAAATTTGTCCCACACTTGCAATTTCCACACAATGGCCAAACCTTTGCAGAAGTCGCCGACTGGTTACGGAGCCGTTACCCGGCCGTTTCCCGCCAGCGGCCGGTTTACAGCATCTCAGCCCCGTCCCCCCGCCCCGTCCCCCCAGCAGGCCCGGGGAGGGGAGACCCTCGCAGGGAGCGCCCCTGAGCTCCCCGGGGACCCCTCAGCGGCTTCGCAGCCCCCTCCCCAGCCTGCTCCCTCACCCGAAAAACGCCGGAGCAGCAAAACCCGGCCCGGAGATGCCACCTGCTGGAAGCGGGGCCGGTGCCACGGCCCGGTGGGCACCCCGCCACCCCCAAACCCCTAAATCCCCAAACCCCCCAACCTCACCATGCAGAGACCCCCAAACCCCTAAATCCCCAAATCTCCAACCTCACCATGCAGAGACCCCCAAACCCCTAAATCCCCAAACCCCCAAATCCCCAAACCCCCCAACCTCACCATGCAGAGACCCCCAAACCCTGCAGCCCCACCACCCCAAACCCCTAAATCCCCAAACCCCCCAACCTCACCATGCAGAGACCC
>JAVKLA010000090.1:42578789-42593451 GCA_034782735.1 Sagittarius serpentarius
GCTGAGCCGCTCAGAGCAGCCTCTGGAAAGGCCTGTTACTCCAGACTCCTTGGGGTTTGCCAGCCAGAGACCTCAGACCTCTGGACCGAGAGGTCCCAGAAAGGTGCCTTCAGCAGTGACTCGTCCCACGTGCATCTTGCAGGGAAGCTGGGAGTACGAGCATGTCTTTCTTCCTCTGGCTTTTGGCACTTCTTGCTTCACTCTTGTTGCAGGAGAAGATGGCATCATACCCCAAGCTGGATTTATCTGTGCAGGAGTTGCAGGAGTGCTTTCAGCAGCAGCTGGAGATGGAGCTGAACAACACCATAACCATTGAGTCAGTGGAGTCGACCAAACCTCTGACCCCGCAAGCCATTAAAGCGGTAAAGCTCAGGGAGTCTGTGGGGGCTGCATGTTTGGAGGGCAGGGGGGCAGTTCAGCCCTCAGGACCTGTGGGAGAGATGCAGGGGTCAGGGGCCTGAAGAGGGGGCAGCTCCCTGGTGACACACTCTCACCACAGCGTTACTGTCTTGCTTCCATTTCTGTGTAGCGCGAACTGCTGGCCACCCTTCGTTCCCGGTGGCATGACTCCATCCTCCAGGCCCTGCAGAAGTCAAAGCACAGCATGTCCAAGCTCAAGACAGTGGCAGGGTACAACATTCTCTACCCCTACCTGTGCCTGCTGCCGGATGAGGAGTACGTGGGCATCATGCTGCAGGTAGGACCTTGCCCTGCCCTTGCAGAGCCACCGGAACGGGGCTGCCTGGACGGTCGTAGGGCTGCCACAAGGCACTGATGTCCTGCTCAGGCCAGCATAATCAGAACATGAACTTCAAAGTTTGCCCAGGGTGTTAGGTGCAGGCTCCGTCTGCTCCCTGTGCTGAGCAGCCAGAGAAGCCCCTTCTCTGTCCTGGCCATGTTTCCTTCCTCCTCATCTGCTCAGCGTCACGGGAGCCAGCGTTTTTCTATGCTCCTTGCACAGGAACTTTAAGTCCTGCTTTGTCTCTCGGCTCCATCTTTCTGTTCCTCCCTCCTTAAGACCCTCTTTGCCTTCCCCTTTCTCAGATCCTCAACACCCTCTCTCCACAAGGAGAATCCCTGGCTGTTTTGGCCAGGGAGCTAGGCTCCAAAGTCTACAATAGATACATCACCCAGAGGAAGCTGTGCAGCCGCCAGCTGGAGAAGGTGCAGGAGGTCTATGAGGACTACATCCACCTGCTGGCAAAGGACAGCCAGGTAGGTACGCCTGGGAGAGGGGGGTCCTGGGGCCTGCACATTACAGAGCGGCAGAGCGGAGATGGGGCGAGGCAGTTTGTCCACCTTCTCGCAAGCGCAAGGTCCCGGTTCTGGAAACCTGCTGCTGCAGAGGTCACCAGAACCAGTAAGGCCCCATCTAGCACTTGGCAAGCCCCTTGCCCCATGGCAACAGGCAGGTCGGTTCTGGCATAGCAGTTTCTGGCACAGCAGTGGGTATTTCTGTGCTAGAAGGTTTTAAATCAGCAGAGTTGATCCCTTGGAGCCAGGCATCCTGTGCAGGAGAGCTCTGGGGCTTGAGGAGGGTGTCCTTTGCAGGGCAGGATGGGAGGGGAGAAGGGGGCTGAGGCCACTGACCTGGGCAGCTCCAGGGCTGGATGAGCAGGTTGTTCCCAGAGCTGTGTGTGCGTGGCGTGGCAGGGGAGGCAGACTGGCAGTCTGGGAAGGAGGGTCAGGGTGGTGTGGGAGCAGGGTGTCAGCACAGGGATGTGGCGAGAGGAAGGGCTTTGCAGCGCCGCTGTCCTGGCCTGCTGCAGAAGCAGGTTCTTGCTGATGGGCTTGCCCCAGCCACCTCAGCAGTCCTTCCCCAAATACCTCTGTCAGGGAGGACCTCACGGGGACACAGAGACAGGAGGGTCCTTCTCGGAGCCGTGTTCCAGGTACATAGATCCCATCCAGCAAAACCCCCTGGGAGCAGCATGGCTGGCCCCTCCAGCTGACCCGATTTTTCTCCTTCCGCGTCCCAGCCTGACAAGTATTTGCCACGGGAATATTGGGAGAAGCTGGTGGCAGAAGCAGGCTTTGGACCTTCCCTGAACTTGAAGGACTGCAGCTGGCCGTACATGCTCGTCATGCGCCTGGGCATGCATATGTTGGAACTCCTGGTGCAGGCTGTCAAGGTGCCCAGGAATGCCCTTAATCCTCGCCTGGAGCCCAGGCTTATCCCCGTCCTCTACCACATCTACTCCTTCCACAGCAGCTGGCAGGTGAGCCTTGTCCTGGGCGCTGTGGCACTGTGCAGGTCACCTCTTTGCTGGAACCAGGCCTCTGCAAGGCCCTCTTCCCTCCCTGCTGCCTTTCCTGCTCAGGGACACTTCGAGGAGCCTCTGGTTCTGTGCCGACAGCGTCCTTACTTGGCGTGATTATTATGTGGTCAGTCAGCCGTTACATGCTCTTCCAGACTCCAGCCCTAATCCTTTGCTGCTGACCTTCACCTCTCTGATTCTCCTCTCCAGGTTGGGCTGATAAAGCCCCATCCCATCTTCTCCCAGATTGTGTCAGACGCTGCAGAGGCCTTGCTGACCTTTAACTCCTCTGCCATACCTATGCTGTGCCCCCCGGTACCCTGGACCTCCCCCCACTTTGGTGCCTTTGTCCTGAATGACACCAGGTTGATGCGCTTTGTGGATGGGGCAGTCCAGCACCAGCTGCTCCTGGAGCAGTGTCCTCCGGTGAACCTTCACCCTGTGCTGGATGCTCTGAACCAGCTGGGCAACTGCGCCTGGAAGATTAACCAGCCGGTGCTGGATATCATCATCTCAATCTTCAATGACAAAGGCAATGAGAAGCTGGACATCCCACCGCCCATCTCTGAGGTCCCCAGGCCTCCTGCCGCTCCCAGCAATTCCTCTACCTGGAACAAGTCCCAGAAGCATGAGTTCTTGCTGTACAAGAAGAAGACAGCTGAAATGCACAGCTTGCGCATGGATGCACTCTATAAGCTGTCCATCGCCAACTATGTCAGGGACAGGGTGTTCTGGTTTCCTCACAACATGGACTTCCGAGGCAGGACTTACCCTTGCCCGCCTTATTTCAACCACCTCGGTAACGATGTCACCCGGGCCATCCTGCTTTTTGCAGAGGGAAAGCCACTGGGGCCCAAGGGCCTTGACTGGCTGAAGATCCACCTCATTAACCTCACGGGGCTGAAGAAGAAGAATGCCTTGCAGGAGCGGCTGGAGTATGCCAATGAGATCATGGAGGAGATCCTGGACTCAGCTGACCACCCGCTCACGGTACGTGGGGAACGGCTGGCAGGGCTCTGCTCGCTCTTGGGGGGGAGTGGTGGGACCCCGAACCGCGGCTCCGGGAGCCTGCAGCTAGCCCCAGGCAAGTTGGGAGGTTCTCCTTCAGTGACCAAACTGAAAAGCAGGGAGGTTGCTCTGTGCTGGACTCCGAACAGGAATTGTCCAAATATGCTCAGGAAAAACGGGATCAGTGTCATCTTTAATTTCAGAGGAGACTCAACCATTCCTCTTAGTCAGCATAGCTTCTAGAAAGTAAAATAAAATGGAAGTCAGATCGATTTTGAAACAAAAACATTTTGAAGGGTAACGCTTTGAGAGGAAAAAGGGAAACAAAGCATTGCAGGCTTTCCTACATAGCACATTTCTATCTGAAAACACCATGAAATATTAGGGAAGTGGAGGCACGGTGGGAGGAGGTGCCTTGCCCAGTATATCCTGGGAGCACAGGGGCTCCCGCCTTTGCTTTGGGGTGCCACAAGAGCACTGCCTGCTCCTACCAGCATATGCTTTCCTGGTCCCAGGGCAGGAAGTGGTGGATGAACACCGACGAGCCCTGGCAAGCCTTGGCGTGCTGTATGGAAATCGCCAAAGCCTCGAGGTCCCCGGATCCAGCAGCCTACATCTCTCACTTCCCAGTTCACCAGGTAGGAGCCCAACAGATCTGCGTGGCCTGTGTAGCTGAGCAGAGGGGGAGGAAAACAGGCAGGGCAGAAGCATCCAGGTCTCTGAGGCTTCATTTACCATGCTGTGTGGCCAGGCTTTCTTAAGAATGGGAGTGCAGTCTACACTCATCTTGGCTTGAGAACTCCAGTAATTTGCTGCTGCGTGCAGCCATTAATGAGCCAGTATAGTCAAGTGCTGCTTTGCTTCCTTTGGCTGGAGCAGAGCCTGTCTGGGAGATCGCCGTCAGCTGCCCGCAGGGTGAGAGCTGGGCCAATCTTACCTTCTCCAGCTGCGGGATCAGGGCTGGAAGTCAGCCTGCCCTTGGCTGGCTGGGATGTGGTGCGGTGCATGGCAGCACCTGCCTGTCTGAAGTGCTCGGGGCTGTGCTAAGGCTTTGGGGGCCTTTGCTCTGCTCCTGTTCTGAGGCTGAAGCCGAGCAGTTCTGCAGGAGCGAAAGACAGGAGGTCTGGAGCCCTGAAGGAGGGCAGGGGGACAGAGCTGATCTGTCCCCTGCATTCAGTGACGTGGCTGTCACCATGTGCCCTGTCCCTGCTCGGTCCCAAACGTGCCCACACCCTTGAATGGAGCAAGTGCAGTCGCTCAGGTGCTGCTCAGCTCTCTGAAGGCATTTGTCCTTCCCGGCCAGAGAGACGAACCAGGCAGCTGCTCCTGTTAGCCAGCGCTCAGCCCTTTCTCCCTGCCGCGTCCCAGCAGATCTGCAGCTCTCTCTGCAGCCGCTGCCCAGCCAGCTATCTGTCCGCACTGATAAATCCCCTTGCTGCATAGGAGACAATGATTAATTGTTTTCCTGGTGAGAGGGGTTTGTTCATTTATCTTGTTAGAAGGTCAGATGGCAATAATGGACTGGGGGCGGGGGGAGAATGGGGGTGCATTCTGGTCTGGAATCACAGAATCATAGAATTGCCTAGATTGGAAAAGACCTGTAAGATCATCTAGTCCACTCATTAAATCGTTGAATGTGTATGAGACAGTCTAAACTGATACTATTATGACAGCAAAAGATCAAGAGAGTTGTTGGGCGTGTGTGGAGGGTGCCATTAATGAAATTCAAGCAAGGACATCTTCTGGAGGGCACCCAAGTCTCTTTCCACCTGAGTCATCAGCGCTTCGTTAATAGAGGCAGCTCTTCTGCTGCGGCAGGGCTGCCAGAGCCCTGTCAATTTTCGGCTCTGCAAGTTGCTGCACTGCAGGGTGTGGGGAGGAGGGGGAGAGGAGAGATGGCTTGATCCTGCCAGCAGCTGTGGGCTCCCTTAGACCAGGCAGAGCCCAAGCACAGGGACGGTCCAAAGCAGCAGCACAGCTTCTGTGAGAAGCGTTTCTGCTGGTGCTGTTTGAGGAACAGCAGGACCTTCCCACGCCATCGTTCAGGTCCTGCCTGTCTCATCCAAGCTGATCTTGGTCCCAGGAGGGCTGTCAGGGCAGCTGCTGCAACAGATCAGTCAGCGTGCCTCTGTAACTGCAGCTTTGGGAAAGGCTGCGTCGGAGCTGGTTTCTGTCAGAAGGATGTTTTCATCAGCCACAGAGCAGAGGCAGCACAGCTAGCTGGAGCCTCGGACTCCGCTGTGGCTTGCTGAGTGATCTTCGGCTTGGCCTGCCTCTTCCTGCCTCTGATCCCGCTTCTGGGTTTTCTGAGGTTGTTTTGACTGCCAGCTCTTGGGGCTGCTTTTAGCATCCCAGGCAGATTTGTTGTTTTCCATATTTTCTGTTTTACAGTGTTTCCACAGAGCTCTGATGTCTTTGAAAATTCATGGAGGGGGCAGTGTGATGTGAGGTTTTCTTTTTTTAAACCTCATAGGCAGCAGTAGTTAGTGATGAGACCCAGGTAGGAAAACTGGCCAGAAGGAAAATAGAAACTGGTGTGGCCGTGGCCGCTGCTGGGAGATCAGCTGCAAACCTGTCTGAAGAGAGGGGTTAAAAATGGCAATAACCTTCTGAGCCAAGTGTCTGTGCTGTTGAGTGGGGTGGATGAGCAGGGCTCCATCCACACGCTAACACCTTGTTTCCACCCTGCTCTCTTCCCACACGCAGGACGGCTCTTGCAATGGTCTGCAGCACTACGCAGCTCTTGGCCGGGACCTTATTGGTGCCATCTCTGTCAATCTGATGCCTTGCAATGTCCCCCAGGATGTCTACAGTGTGGTGGCCCAGCAGGTAAGGCACAGCGGGGACACGGGGAGGTGTCCTCTTGGACCTACCTCCACCTCTTGCCACTGTGTTGCACAGGGTCACTGCAGCTCCCAAGGAGAAAGGTCAAGGTAAGACCAGCGTACAGAGGGCTGGGAAAGCATGAGCTGGTCAGAGGCAGAGAGTCTCTCCCTCCCGGAACGGGAACCACTGCAGCAGCTGCAGCGGGCATCTGGCTGGAGATCTGTCCTGACAGAGGTAGCTACGCGAAATCCACGGGGATTTCTGCTGTCCTCACTTCTCCGGAATGAAGTCTGGGAGAAGTAAAGTAGAGAGGAGGAAGAGAGCAGAGAGTGTTCCTTGTCTCTTGGTGACAGCTGGCCAGCCTGCAGGTTATGGGGCTGCTACTGCTGCTAAGTTTTCAGTTTTCTTGGCAGCACATGATGTGAAATGAGCCTGCTGTGAAGTGTGCTGAGATCTACCAGACTCACTCAAGTGGCATTGAACCCCTGGCTTTCCCTTCGAGGTCTCAGCATGTTTTATCCAGGCAGCACCGCACCAGAGGGCGGGAGGAGCACATGGGAGGTGCATGGTTGGCTCAGAGTTATCATTGGGGGAGGCAGAGGCAGGAGAACCGGAGTCCTGAGCCACAGTCCTAGTGGCGTGTCCTTGTGATGTCCAGCACCACCCAGCTGCCAAGTGACACCGCTCTGCTGAGGCAGCAGCGGAAGGCTCTGCGGGCACGGTTATCTGTGAGATGTGGATGCCTCTTGATTCCTTCAGATGATCTCTGATGGGAGTTCAGGCCAGGCAGCGCATGGCTGGGAGGGTCTCACGTGGCCCCTCTGACTCTCCCCTAGCCACGGAGGGGGCTTGGGCCAGCATGGCTCGCAGTGGGGCTGACCTCCTGGGGCGCTCTCCTCCTCAGGTGGAGGAGTTTCGGAAGAAGGATGCTGAACAGGGGGTGAAGATCGCCCAGGTGCTGCAAGGCTTCATCAGCCGCAAGGTGGTGAAGCAGACGGTGATGACAGTGGTGTATGGTGTTACACGCTACGGCGGGCGGCTGCAGATGGAGAAGCGTCTCAAGGAGATTGACGAGTTCCCTGAGGTAGCGTGCCTGCCTCAGCCTCCCCCAGCACTGTTTTGCTCAGCTCTCGGTCCCTGCTGGGAGAGGTACCTGCACTCCCCTTCCTGTGGGGTTTCCTTCCTGCCTTGCTCTCTCCTTCCCCCCCCCCCATCTCAGCTAGCAGAGGGGTGTGCAGGACTGAGCTGTCCGTGCCTGTGCTAGGCTTCTCCAGCCTGCAGGAGAGGTGTCTGCCAGCACTTGTGGGTGGGGAGGGATTCTTCAGGTGGGGCTGCTCCTCATCCTTCCTGGGCCCAGCTGGGTGGCATGACAGCCTCAGCTGGTGTTTCAGATGCAAAACAAGGTTTGTGGCTCTGCTCTTCCCTCTGAAAGTGGCCCTTGTCTCTAGCAGAGCTCTGGGAGGCTTGTTGCTCCTGATGCCTGTTTCTTGTTCTGTGACCCCACTGTGAGATACTCCTTGCTGAGTGGGTGATTTGCCATGGGTGATTTGCCGTGGCAGGTTGGTGCTGGGAATGTTTCTGCTGTGTGTTATGTTCCTGGGGTAGATGAGGCAGCGAGAGCCTCCCATTCATCCAGGGACATTACAGAGAGATCAGCCGGTCCTCGGACAAGGAGCCATCTGAAATGCTGATCTCAGCATCTCTGCATTACAACCCACAGCCAGCTGTCTGCAACAGCTCAAGACTTAAGATGGTCTGTGATGGAGGCCATTTTGAGGCACCAGGGAGCAGGGAGATGCTCTTTTGGCTTACCCTGGGTTCCATCACTTTGCTCCACATCTTTTGCTGCCCCTTTGCCTGACCCCTTGTTCCGCCTCTGGTCTGTGCAGGAATACTTGTGGGAAGCATCTCACTACCTCGTAAAGCAGGTGTTCAATGGCATCAAGGAGATGTTCTCAGCAACTCGAGATATCCAGGTAAGGTGCCTGTCACCTCTTATCTCTCTCTGCCTTTTCTTCCCTGGCCCACCCATACGTAAACATGGGGGTGCTCCATGGGGAGAGATGGTTCTTCTGGGTCCTGGCCCAGAGAAGATTCTCCTGTCCCAGCCCAGAGGTGTGGGATTTTGCCTGGTACAGGGCCAAACTCCCCTGTAAGCACTGGACTGTCACAGTCAGTGGCAGGTGTCAGGGTCGCCTGTGCTGGGAGGGGATGGGGTCTCCCAGCTGCCCATACTAACTCCAGCTGCTTTCTTCCCCGCTTCCCTCTGCTAAAGAACTGGCTGACGGAGAGCGCCAAGCTCATTGCCCAGTCGGGACAGACAGTGGAGTGGGTCACGCCGCTGGGTCTCCCCATCGTGCAGCCCTACTACCGGTCCAAGTCCACTGTGGTAAGTATCTGGTGTGCAGGACTCGTCTACCCTTCCCTCTGCCATGGTGGGAAGCAGGGAAAGGACAGCCGGGCTTTGAGGCAGCAAGCTAAAGCCCAGCGGGTTGGCATCACCTGCGGGTGAGCCTGCAGAGCAGGTAGGATTTGTGTGTACAGGCACATCCTCCAGCCTCGTCACTCCCTGCAGAGACTGGAGTGTGTGGGTGGGCTGGTGAGGAAGCTCTGCTGCTCCCGTCCCACGCAGGCAGCTGGGGCACAGGCCCGTTCCCCGCACCGAGGAGCCTTCCTCAAGGCTCGTGTGATTCACTCTCGTTGCTCTCGCCTCCCACGTGCTGCTGCACTGACTCACATCTCCCCAGCCTGTCTCGTCCTCACAGCCACTCACCTCCAGGAGCCCTTCTCTTAGCCCTCGCAGGGGTGAATCAGCCTGTCGCTGGGATAGGGTGAAGGATGCCTGCCAGCCTCCTTGGGCGGGGAAGCAGGCAAGGTGTCACTGAGAAGTGACAGCTGCCATAGTGACAGGGATGCCCTGGAAAGGTCCCTGCCCAGGTCCCTTGTTGCAGTCAGGGATGTTTCCTGCAGAGCAGAGTAGCTCTTCATCGGAGCAATCCCTTCTCCAGACGTACGGGCCAACGCTGAGCGCCCTGTGCTGGCTGGGCGGTGCAGGGTGACAGCTGATCCCCTTTCTCTCTCCCTGCAGCTGAATTGCAACATGCAGCACTTGAGTGTGAAAAGCTCCAACAGCAACCAGTAAGTACGAAACCATGGTCTTTACTGAGCCCCTGCTGTCCCCAGCCTGTGCTTTGGGGACAAAGCCTTCCCATCAGTGGAACCTGCCAGTGAGTGCCAAAGCTCCTGGTGTTCCCCTGAGCTGCTGAAAGACCGCCGGAGGAGACCCTCCGGGGCTGCCCCCATCAACCCCGGGTCTCAGCTGGCATTGCCTCTGTGCTGGCACTCTCATCTTTGGCCCTGGAACTGCCCCAGCTCCTCCTTTCTCCCATTCTGCTGCAGGAAGCCTGATACAGTGAAGCAGAAGAACGCCTTCCCACCCAACTTCATCCACTCCCTGGACTCCACACACATGATGCTCACGGCTCTGCACTGCCTCAGGTAGGGAGTGGGCAGCTGGGGCTCTTCCCTGGCTCTGGGATCCAGTCTCTGCTGGGAGAGTGTCACCAGGGCAAGGCGTGCGACGTGGGAAAGAGGTTTCCCTGCTGGGTGGGTGTTTGGGCCTTCTGGCAGCGAAGGGGTGAGAGGAGGCAGCAGGGCAGGGACAGGGAGATTGTGGGGTTAGCCATCTCTGAAGATCTGCAGGCACTGTGCAGGGGGTCCCCTTCCTTGTGTGGTCCCTGCTTATGTCCCAGCAAGAGGGTCAACATGGGGTAGGGGACATCGCAGAGAGGGGGCTCTCAGTGCTCTTTCATGGCACCTTCTGCTGCCTGCAGGCAGGGTCTGACCTTCGTCTCAGTCCACGATTGCTACTGGACTCACGCGCTCACTGTGGACATCATGAACCAGGTAAAAGTGTCCTCCCGGGCCCCTTGTGAGCAGGGATCTTGCTGATCTGTCCTCTGGGCACTTGCCAGCCCTTGCCTCCCCTGGGCTTTGCTCCACAGGCTCGTTTATTTACCCAGGCAAGGTGAACCTGGGGTGGTTGGTTGCAGCTGATTTCCTGGTGCCATAGCCCCATCTCCTCCCACCCTTCCTGGAGTGCGTGGGGTGGAATCTGTGCCCGTGAATCAGCCCTAGACACGGTGCCTAGCAGAGTCGGTGCCCATGTTCTGCCCTGGCCTCTTTCCCGTGGAGTGCTGCAAGGGCTGTTGTACAGTGGATTAATAAATGGAGCCTCTGCTTCCCACCTCCCCAGGCTGATGCCCTTCACCCTTGTCTGGCAGCCCCCCCTTCCCACTCTTGCCTGCTGCTTTCCCTGTCCCTCACCTCTGACCTGTCTTGGCTGAGAAGCACTGAGGGGAAGGAGGGGAAAACGCCTGTTAACCTGCGACTCACCATTGCTCCCTGGATCAGATCTGTCGGCAGCAATTTGTGGCTCTGCACAGCGAGAAGATCCTGCAGGATCTGTCCAAGTTCATGCTGGAGAAGTACTGCAGGTATTCCTCGCCTGTTGGCAAACCCCCACCGTGCTCCTTCCTGCCAGCACCCATTCCCTCTCCCGGGCGTTGCTGTGCCCAAACGCTCACAGGTTGTGTCATCTGCCTGGGGGCTGCTCTAGAGGGAAGTTGTACTTCCTTCTTGACTGAGGCCCAAATTGCCTTAGATCTTGGTGTGAAAAACAAGGTGTCTGCGTCCTTTTGCTACAGAACTGAAGTAGAATTTGGTGCTTGGAATTGCTCGGTGGGCCTGGGGTGGGCCATAATGCCTGTGCCTCGGGCTCCCCGCCGTAAGGAGCAGTGAAGACACATGTTGGGTCGGCCCAGTGTGTGGCCCTCGCTTAACACCGCAGAGCCAGACAGCACAGACCGACCCAAGCCTGGGCAGGGTCTGTAGATGCCTCGGCACCTGCCTAGGGCTGCTGTGGTAAGGGCTGAGCTCCTGCTCCTGCTGCAGGGTGTGTAACGTGTTTTGGAAGAGCTGAGTCCTATTGTCAGGGCCTTGCACTGGGGAGCAGAGGAGGGTGCACCTTCTCCCAGAGCTCCCATGCTGATTTGCTTTCTTTCTGGTTCATCCAGCCCCAGCAAAGAGACTAGAGCCCTCTGGCAGAAGAAACTGATGGAGCAGCTGTCGAACGTCCCCAAGAGAGGTAGGAGCACTTTGGAGGCAAGGGGAGTGAGATGGGGAGAGGCCCCCAAAATCACTGAGCTCGTGTGGTGTCTGAGGCAGGACACAGTGAGCGTCTGGCCAGCTGTGCTATAGCTGTCCCCTAAGATCAGGTTTTCCTGCCTGTGCTGGGCTGCAGAGCCATGGGGCAGTGTCTTAAGACATTCCCCTGTACCCTCCCTGTGAGCAGTCCCTGCCTTCCCCGGAGCTGAGCCCTTGGGATTTTCCCCAGCTTGACCCAGCTCATCCCGTTCCCCATCTTGTTGTTCCTTTCCCATCTGTTTCCAACCACGAAGCATTTGCCTGGAGATGGGAGTGAGGCGCTCCACATGGTAATTGCCAGGATCTAGATGATATACATGCAATCGGATTAAGGCAATTAGTTTAACTCCTTCTAATCTCTCGGCCCTGCCTCTGCCAGACCATCTGGCTAACCTTTGTTCCGCCTTTGCAAAGCGGAACGGGCCGGTGCTCCGTTGCTGTTGAGCAGCCCCCGTGGTCAGCCCCAGAGGCAGCACAGCCCAGGGGCAGGGATGGTTCACACCCTGAGGCCATGCTCCTCTCTTCCTTCTTGGCCTTGCTGCTGTTACGCTCTTTTTTCTTGTTCTTCCTGCTGCTGCCCCAGATAAATTTGGAGGGACGTCAGTTCCTGGAAGACCTCTAAGATCCCTGCTGTCTTGACCCACCCGGCACCAGGGCTTGAGCTGAAGTAGTTTTCTGCAGGAAGCTGAAGCAGGGCTTTGGGGCAGCTTCTTTCCCAGTTGCCCCATCTCCACCCTGCCCTGACCCTGCTCTCCTCTGACCTCTCCTCTCCCTCGCTTCCCGCAGGCGAGTTCAACCTGAAGGAAGTGATGGATTCCACCTATTTCTTCAGCTGAGCCCCGGCAGCCAGCGGGGCCCCAGACTACCTCTGGACTGCCAGCTGCCTCGCAGGCTGCGGTAGGCACTGGCCCGTGAGGCTCCTCTGTCCTGCGTCTCATGGGGAAAGTGGGTACAGCTGCCAGCCCAGCAAAAGATACCCACCCAGCACCAAGATGCTGGGGCAAACTGGGACTCTGCAAGGAGCGCAGGAGCGGCCATGAGGGGCCGGTGGGGGCCGGGGTGTCTGCACTGTTTGCTGCTGCTGCCTGCGTCCCAGGCAAGGCGGGAGGGCTCCACTTCTCTGGTGTGGGGTTGAAGGGGTGATGAGCTTCAGAGCTTGCCTGGCTCGTGCCTGTCCTGGGCTGCCATCCCCCTCCACCAGCGGGCTCCAACCTCCTGGGGGGCTAGGGCCCTGCCCCGAGGGGCAGGCAGCCGGCGGTGGCCGCAGCAGGAGCCTCCGGCTCTGCTCTTGGCTGTGGGGCGGGGGCTGCTCTCCATGCCCTGCTCCAGCTGCTGGGCACCATCACCGCTTTCCTGTAGCGCAGCCTCTGTGGCTCCCGACTCATTTCCAGGGCTTGGTTTCACTTCTGCTCGCTGGGTCTCAGGCAGGGAAAACCACTAACATAGGGCTGGAGGTGTATGATACTGTAAATAAAAAGTTTTTTTTGAAATACTAGATGGAAACCGTGTCCTTCTCGGCATCTTTGCCCAAAGTTTGCAGGGGGCCTGAGCTCTTGCCCCATTGTCCTGGGTGTCCTGGGGAGGTGGGACTGTTTCCCCAGACTGCTGCTGTTTTGCTGACACCTTGGGCTTCAGTTATTCACAAAACAATTATTATTACAAGAAACAGAGATAAAACTTCCCTGCAGCACAGATGGGCTGGGGCAGTGGCAGTGGGAGGAGGGCTCTTGCAGGGGCTGCATTTCTAACCCTGAGTCTCCGATCTCAGCAAGACTTTCAGCCCTCCTCTCCCCAGGGCTGGGTGTTTGTGTGCTGCTCCTGCAGCCGCTGATGTTTAGTGATCTTGGGTGTTTGGCCCAGTGCTTGGCTGAGCCCTGTACCCAGCTGATGCTGGAGCAGGGACATGGTGCTGTCACCAAGGGGAAAGGTTGTGGGAGGAGGCTTTTCACCTCGTCGTCGCTTTTCTGGCAGGGAAGCAGCTCTTCAAAGGACGAAGGTGCCTCCTTGCAGCCGAGCCTGGGGCTGTGCCTGGTGGCAGGGCTCCCAGGGCTGGGCAAGGGGAACAGGAGCAGCCGGAGCCGCGGCAGGGAGGGACAGTGGCGAAGAAGCAGAGACGGAGGCGTGCGTAGCTCTGTCAGCTGCTGACGTTTATTGCACAGGATGGGCTGGATGGAAAGGCGGACACTTGGAGCGGGGCCCTGTCCCACCGGCTGCGTGGCTACAGGGCGCCGGGCTGGCATGTGGCCCCTCGCTCGCGGTCGCTGCACACATTCAACGTGGAAGGCTCCAGAGTGCTAGGCAGAGAGGCATACTTGCGCACACGCCCCCACACCCCTGCACGCATACACACCTGCACCCACACGCGTCCGTCGGTGCACACGCACAGGCACGGTGGTGCACACAGCGTGTGCCTTCCCGAGCCCTCCGGCTGGGACTGCCCGTGGGGCAGCCCCAGGGCTCGGCTTCCCCAGGCTCCAGTGTCTGTCTCCATCCTAACGTGGACTACGCTGCGTTTCCTGCACCCCCCCCCCAGCTTGGGGGTCAGGGTGGGGGGACAGCATGTGCGTGGGGTGCTCACAAGCCTCAGGGCAACCGTCCCTCGGACCCAACCCCCCTCCCCCCCCCCAACTTACCTCCAGTCCTGGACCGTCACCCCTCGCCTTGGGCCTGTGGGAGGGGAGGCAGGGACACGCGCAGGCGCCGGGGCTGGCCAGCGTGCCTAAAGCCCCAGGGAGGTGTCCTGCGGATGCACACATACAGGTATGTATTCAGGTCATATATATCATATACAGAGTTGATCACCGGGGATGATGCAGCTGTGGTTTCTATGGGGCAGCCGGGGAGGCTGGGGGCAGCGGGGCTTTGCCGCAGGGAGCAGGGGGTCAGACTTTGGTCGGCGGCGACGCAGCTGGGGTCTCAGCCTGGGCCCCCCCCACAGCCGGGCCCCTGTGGTGGGGGCAGAGTCCCTGTGCCCACCCCCGGCAGCTGCCCCGCTCTGCAGCGTGCGGCGGGAGGAAGCCGGGGAGCGGGGCTGGCGCCGCGGCGGGGCGGGGGAGGCAGCCGGTGGGGTGGCCGTGGCCCTCACCCAGCGCTCCTCGGTGGGGTGGCGCAGGATGGGCACGGGACGAGACGGGACTCGCTGCCGCAGCCCCCTCCGGCGCGCTCGTCCCCGCGCCTGGCATGGCGTGGAGGTCACAAGTTGGAAGACAGCCTGGATTTGGCCGGGTCCGTGTCGGGTGTGCTGGCCGCCGAATCCTTGCGGGCTGCAGCCGAGTCCTGCGGCAGGGCGGGTGGCCCCGCGTGCACCGAGCCCGCGGACACCGGGTGGGCCGGAGCCCCCCGCGAGGGCCCTTGGCCCCGCACCC
>JAVKLA010000090.1:42600931-42614460 GCA_034782735.1 Sagittarius serpentarius
AAATTTGCGACAAATCTTATGCAGACAATTAGCTAAAGATAATGCCAATGAGGATTGTCAGAAAATAATTGAAGCTTTACCAGGCAACCCCTCTATAACTGATATGGTTTCCGCTTGTTCTAAAGTCGGCACTGTGGAGCATAAAATGGCTGCCCTCGCCGCTGCTATGAAAGTTAAATCAGCCCCAAAGTGTTACGGGTGTGGACGAAAAGGACATCTTAAAGCCAACTGCCCAACAAAAGGGGGGTCGAGTGCTGATCCACAAAAGATAACATGTAATCGATGTGGGAAACCTGGACATTTTGCTAAACAATGCCATTCAAAATTTCATGCGAATGGCCAGCTGATTCCGGGAAACGGCAAGAAGAGCGCGAGAGGGCGCGCTCAGCCACAAGTGCCCTACGGTCCTGGCAATCCTTTCGCAGGAGCGATGCAAACTCAACAATTCAACCCACAGGTCAACTCACAACCTTATGTGACAAATTACCAGGCAAAACCAGTGGATCAGCCGGGATGGCTGTATCCACCGCCCACGCAGTAACCACTGATACGCAAGGTGTACATAAAGTACCCCTTGATGCCTGGGGACCAATTGGCAAAGGACTTAGTGCTTTGTTAAGAGGGCGGTCCAGCAGTACCTTGCAAGGATTAATCGTACATGCGGGAGTGACTGATGCTGATTATACAGGACAAATTTGTGCTACGGTTTCTACCGCAACACCTCCGGTGACGATTGACGTGGGAATACGAATTGCTCAACTTGTGCCTTTTATGAGTTGTGTTTCCAAGACAGAACAGGTTACCCGTGGCGACTGAGGGTTTGGGTCTACGGGGAAGCCACTTGTCTTTTGGTCTCAGACTGTTTCGGATGGAAGACCACAGCTGATCTGCACACTCACGATGGACCATGCCACTCCTTCTCAGATAAAAATAACAGGTTTGCTGACGTTACAATTATTTCGCATCACGACTGGCCATCTACCTGGCCGTTGATATCAAACACCAGGGGAGCGGTTGGTCTTGGGGGGGGTTGCAAACAGTTTTATGGCCGCTAAGCCCGTCCTCATCAGCAACCCCGAAGGACAAAACGCCACTATCAGACCCTATGTAAAACTACAGCACCTCTAAATTTGTGGGGCAGGGACTGTCTTGGACAATGCGGGGGGTGAGGATCACAACGGATTTTCAGTAGGGGTCACTGTGTTGGCAGGGCGTGATATGACCAACACTGGCTTTGAAATGGTTAACAGGAAGGCCAGTGTGGGTGGATCAGTGGCCCCTCACTCAAGAAAAACTCCTGGCCCTGCATCTTTTGGTTGAGGAACAATTAGCTGCAGGACATACTGAACCCTCCCACAGTCCCTGGAACACTCCCGCCTTTGTGATCAAGAAAAAAATCAGGAAAATGGCGTTTGTTACATGATCTGAGAAAAATTAATGAAGTAATGGCCACCATGGGAGCTTTGCAACCAGGGATGCCTTCACCAACCATGATTCCAATGCAATGGGAAATTGTAATAATTGATCTTAAAGACCGGTTTTTTACTATTCCTTTACATGAGCAGGACATGGAGAAATTTGCATTCACAATACCATCAGTGAACAACGGTGAACCCGCCAAAAGGGATCATTGGAGAGTGTTCCCCCAAGGTATGAAAAATTCGCCTACCATTTGCCAATGGTTTGTGGCCAAGGCTTTGAGCCCTGTCCGTGTTGAGTTTCCATCAGGATACCGTTACCATTACACGGCTGACATTTTGCTAGCTGCACCATCAGAGGTAACGCTAGCTGAGATGGAAAGCAGAGCACGTAAGTCATTGCAGCAATATGGGCTGACCGTTGCCCCAGAAAGGTACAGCGCCAGCAGCCATGGCTGTACCTAGGCATGAAAGCGTTAGATCAAACAGTTACGCCACAACCAATTCAACCGCAAATCGAAGTGAAAACCCTAAATGATGTACAAAAAAATAGCTGGAATTATTAATTGGGGCCGACCATATTTGGGTTTGACATCTTCCAAATTGCAACCGCTTTTGGAGCTGTTAAAAGGGGACTCAGACATTGCTGCCCTCCGAGTTCTCACTCCAGAAGCAAAACAGGTAATTGAAAAAGTGGAACAAGCCATCACGCAAAAACGTGTGTGGAGAATCGATCTAAAAGTGTCAGTACAGGTATTCGTCTTGATAGACAAGATGATGCCTTTTGCAATGCTTGCCCAGTGGAGCTCTGATTGGGAAGAGCCCTTGCATATCTTGGAACGGGCCTTCTTGCCCTTTAAAGCCGAGAAAACAGCCCCTGGTCTGTTTGAACTTCTAGCTTAAATTATTATCAAAACCAGAACACGTTGTGTGGCATTGTTGGCAAGAGATCCTGAAAATATTGTTATACCTGTGAAAAATGAGTGCTTTGAATGGTGCCTTGCCAACAGCTCAGCACTTCAAGCGGCATTGATGAATTTTACGGGCCAAATCAGTTACCATCTGCCGTCACACCCAATATTAAAAATGAGCAGTCGAATTCGATTTGCACAAAAGCAATTGAGCCAATCAGATCCTGTGAATGGCATCACAGTGTTCACTGATGGTTCGGGGAAAACAGGAAAGGCTGCCATAGTATGGCATGATAACCATGGGTGGCAACATAAAGTAGAACATCAAGAAGGTTCTCCTCAGATTGTTGAATTAAGAGCTATGGTTATGGTATTTCAACATTTTACTTGTCCTGTGAATATTGTTACTGATTCAGCTTATGTAGCTGGGTCGGTGCAACGACTGGACAAGGCTGTCTTGGGTCAAATTAATCAAGAAAAACTTTTTGGGATTTTAAAATTGTTATGGGTCGAAATTCAGAAGCGACAGCATCCTTATTATGTTTTGCATATCAAAAGTCACACTTTCCTCCCTGGATTTTTGGTGGAAGGGAATGCAAAGGCGCATGCACTTGTGTCAGGCGTAGCTATGGGACCGGCACCAAACATTCAGCAGCAAGCTATTGCTTCCCATCAATTTTTTTCACCAAGGTTACCGTGCCTTGAAACGGCAATTCCATTTGTCGAATGCCGAAGCTCGCGCCATTGTGGCTGCCTGCCCTGATTGCCAGGGCCAACATGTCCCTCACTATTACGGGACCGACCCCAGAGGGCTGCGAGCTCGTCAGATTTGGCAAACAGGTGTCATTCATATTGCTGAATTTGGCAAATTGAAATTTGTTCGTGTTGCTATTGATACATTTTCTTCGGTCATCATTGCTACTGCTCACACAGGTGAAAGTGCCAAAGACGTTGTCCGTCATTGGCAACGGGCTTTTTCCGTCGCTGGTGTTCCCTCTCAAACGAAAACGGACAATGGCCCGGCCTATCCTTCTCATAAGGTGAACTCCTTTCTACAGCTACGGGGTGTAACTCATGTCACTGGTAGCCCACATTCTCCCACTGGACAAGGTATTGTGGAACGTGCCCACGGCACCTTGAGACGTTTCCTTCAAAAACAAAATGGGGGAATGACAGGAGATCCTCCAGAAGCACGCCTGAACAAAGCAATGTACGTATTGAATTTTTTCCAGGTTTCTGATGAATTTCAAGACCCTCCAATGATACGTCATTTTGGATCCCTGGCCACCACCTGTGGGGTGTCCCCTGGGGTCAAGGTTCAGGTTCGGGACCTGCAGCCAGGCCAGTGGTCAGGTCCCCATGATTTACTAACTTGGGGAAGGGGTCATGCTTGTGTTTCCACAGATAATGGCCCTCGCTGTTGTCCTGCTCGCTGTGTTCGGCCTCCGGTGGACCGCGCATCCTCTTGACGGATGGATGGTTCCACAACCCAAACGGAATGTATGGCTGACACTGGCGAACGTGACACAACAAGAAACCATTTGTCCTTCTGTTGCTACCCCCGAAAACCCCTTTTCTACCTGCTTGGTCGGACTGCCTCTAGACATTTGGCCACAACCACAGCCTCTTTCCAGGTTGCCTTGCGAAAACCCGCAATCACGTGTTGATAACCGGGGCGGTGTAATGCACGTTTGCCTCAAGTAACACAAGAACCTCAAGAGTTAGAGTTGTTGGGATCAGTCACAACGGATGCTTGTGTGACCTTTAACTGTACCTATAACACCAATCGAAAGGGTCAGAATGTAAATGCTATATGTTTATAGAAATGCTACAGCCTGGTGTAGTTACACCTCCCCCAATGTACCCCGCTCTTTTTCTATTCCAGTTGCTTTGCCTGCAGGAACTTTTTTAATTTGTGGGGATAGAGCGTGGGGGGGAATCCCATCAAAACTTAATGGTGGGCCATGTAGCCTTGGATGGCTTACATTACTAACACCCAACTTGACTATGATTCACAACAAAAAACGAACTAAAAGACAGATTCATCATTTTACGACTGATTGTAAAGATGACGTCACCTTTTGGGGACCTGGGGAGATTATAGCTGCCTCGGCATTAGCTCCTGGAGTAGCTACTGCGGCAGCCTTGACAAATTTGAAGAAGTTGGGATGTTGGTTGAATAAGCAAACCAATGCTACATCAATTGCGCTGAGTGGCTTACTGACTGACGTTGATAGTGTTAGACATGCTACATTACAAAATAGAGCTGCAATAGATTTTTTTTTTGTTATTAGCCCAAGGACACGGATGTGAAGATTTTGAAGGAATGTGTTGTACGAATTTGTCAGATCACTCGGCACCAATACGTAAAAGTAACCAACTTCTGAAAGAGGGAGTGAACAAGTTACAAGTAGATGATGGATGGGATTGGTTGAATAATTTGTTTAAAGGACGGGGGCTATCAGGATGGTTGTTATCTTCGATAAAAACTGGATTGTTGGTTTTGTTCATCATTGTAGTTGTGTTATTAATGTTGCCATGTCTCGTGTCTCTGCGGCAAAGGGCCCCGCAGCAGACGGCACAGGCAATTTTTGTAGCACAAATACAAAAAGGGGGAATTGTGGGGGACCTCAGCTGGTTCTATGATTCTTCTGTGACTCTAAGATCCTCTGCGCAGCCACGCACAGGTTTAACTCATCCCCAGGGCTCTCCCTGCTACGTCCCATCTGAAAGTGAAAAGGGTGCAGAGCCGCAGCCCTGGCAGAGGAGGGACGGTGGGGGACGGACCCGCTTTGGGATGGGGGGTTTGCAGGAGGTGCGGGATGCTCCCGCAGCAGAGCCAGAGGAAGGAGCAGGAGAAGGGCACAGGGCAGGGTGGGATGCAGGCAGGGAGATGCGGGCAGACTGACCGGAGCTGCAGCCGTTCCCCCCAGTCCTCTGCCCCAGGAAGCGGGGGGCAGCCCCCAGCAGCGCTGCCGGGCTCAGGGCTCTGCCGGGCACCGGCCGGGACCGCCAAGCTCAGCCCCGCGCGTGCGGGAAGGCTGAGCCCCCATGGAGCTGCGGGAAGAGCTGCGTGCCAGGGGCTGGGGGATTTCCCACCGCAGGGTCAGGCCAGGACAGAGTCAGACCCCTGACACCATGGGGCTGGGCCCCGGCCCGGCTGGTCCCTCCTGGCAGGGCTGCCAGGCACAAGCCCCCCCGGCACCCACCCCAGCTCGCAGAGCAGCCCCAAGTCTTTGCAGCGCGGAGGCGCACGAGGCTCCGGTGCCGTCCCCGCAGCCACTGGAGCCGATGTCACCGTGCCCAGGCTGCACTGCGGGTCCCTGCCGCGCTACTGGGTGGCTCTCATCTGCTGGAGCCTGCACAGGGGGGGATGCCTGGCCAAGAGCCGCATGTGCCCTCGCGGGGCCTGGGGACACGCGGTGGCGGAGGAGCAGGAGGAGGAGGAGGGAGCGAAGGCGCTCGCCGCCCCTTCAGCCCGCGGGTGTGAAGCCGGCTCCGCGCTGCGGTGAGCACCTGCACGGCCCCAGCCCGCGGAGCTGCCGCGAGGTGCCGGCCCGCGTGCCGGAGCCACGCCGCAAAGCCGAGCACGCCACGTCTCGACACAAAGGCACGTCCCCTCGCAGGCCACGCGGCCCCGGGTACGCCAAGCCCAGGCAGCACCCTGCCTCCTGCCCTGGGGACCCAGGGGTCCCGCTGCCCCCGAGGGGCGGGGGCTCCCGCAGCCCTCCCCGGTGCTCCCTGAGGTCCCGGCGGAGCAGGGAGCCAGAAGGGAGGGGAGGCAAGGAGCGTCAAGCTGAGCAGGGTGACGCAGTCGAGCCGCCGGCAGAGCACGGGGTGGCACGCCTGCTTGTGCCGGCCACGCTGTCACCCGTGGGTGATGCCGGAGCACGGCACCGGGACGAGCTGTGCAAACCCCAGCACTCGGGCACGCACACACACACGTGTGCACACACACACACGCATGTACAGACAGGGCACGGCCTGGCTGCGGCTCGGCGGGCCCCGAGGAGCCGGAGGGACTGCCTTTGCGCTGAAGCAGACCGGGAGCACTCTCATGTCACAGCTGTCCCACTGGGGACAGAGCAGAGGGAAGGTGGGGGGGGGGATGCCCAGAACCTCCCCCCGCTTCCAGGGAGGGTCACAGCCGCCCACCAGCCCCCGTCCTGCACGCAGCCCTGCAGACCCCCGCCCAACCCGCCAGCTCCTTGGGCAGCCCCGAGCCCCGCCGCCCTCGCCGGGGCCCCTCCTGGCTCCTGCGCTCTCCAGCCGGTCCCACCGTTGCCGGAGGAGGGACCCTCCGTGGGGCTGCATCCCGTGGGACCCTTACCTCCTCCCACTGGTGGATGTAGCGGATGAGCCGGGAGAGACGGAGGAGCCGCAGGAGGCTGAGGATCTTGGTGAAGCGGACAATGCGGAGGGCGCGGGCCGTCTTGTACACCTCCGAGTCTATGCCCTTCTCCACAATGAGGAAGACGTAGTCCACAGGGATGGAGGAGACAAAGTCCACCACAAACCACGTCTTGAGGTACTTCTTCTTGATCCTCTCGGGATCCAGGATGATTTCCGTGTTGTCCTCAATGACAATCCCCGTCCGGAAGTTCAGCACCAGATCCATCAGAAAGAAGGTGTCGGAGACCACGTTGAACACGATCCAGGGCGCCGTGGTCTCCTCCTTGAAGAAGGTGATGCCCACAGGAATGATGATCAAGTTGCCCACCATGAAGAGCAGCATCGTGAAGTCCCAGTAAAACCTGGGGAGCGAGAAGATGGAGGAGGGTGTCACCAGCACCCTGCAGCTTCCCCGCGGTGTGGAAGGGACCTGGCCACCGTGCCCTGTCCTAAGGGACCCGCGCTACCGGGGTGCTGTCACTCTGATGCCACCTTGGCCCCAGGCACTCCCTCCTCTCCCCAGGGACCACATCCTGCTCTCCCCTCTCCAAACTGCCCCCAGGCCTGATCCTGCAGGCCAGCACCCTCCCTGGCTGAGGTAGGACTGTGCAAGAGGAGAGGGGTGTGCAGGATGAGGCCAGAGGCTGTCTGCTGCCGGGGGCTCTTCCTGCTGTGCTGGTTTGGCCGGAGGTCTGCCGTCAGCACCCAAACCCAGGCAGGTCCTGGGGCGAGGGGAGAACGATGCCATCAGGTGCTGGTGGGGGAGACCCTCCCGCCGAGCCCCCCTGGGGCAGCCCATGGGCTGGGGACGACCCTCATCCCCAAACCGCCCGTCGCGGCGGGGCCATCGCGCTCTCCGCAGGCAGCGCTCAAGGTCGCGGGTGGAGGCAGGATGGGAGAGCCCAGCCTCCCCCACCGCCCCCCCACCCCCACCCCCTCCGCTCCCAGAAGGGGGACCCGAGGACAGGGGACAGAGTCCCCAGGGACAGGCAGGGCCACCCCGCCCCAGCACCTCCCTGGACCAGGCTGTGGTCCCAGTTTTGGGGGTGCACAGGGCAGCGGCAGCACGTCAGACCCAGCAGCGCGGCCGCAGTGGAAGGAGCGGCCGCGGCTCCTGGTGCAGCAGATCACGTACGGCTGCAGCTGGAGCCGGCATCGCCCGCAGCCCCGGTCAGACGGCGGAGAGGGCGGGCGGCCGCCTTTGCCTTCGCCTCTGCCTGGGCTGCACGGCTCCTCCGCCCTCTCCTGCCTCAGCCCCGTCCTTTCTCCTTGTCCCTGTCTTCTGGGCCACCGATGACCTTTCCGAGCATCTGCAAGGTCACGCCAGCCCCGTCCCGGCAGGACCATGTGGAGGGGACCCCGGCCCCTGGCTCCCCACCTGCCCCACGCCCCGGCACTGGCCTGGGGGGGGGGGAGGGGGAGGGGGGACAGGAGGGGAGGATGCTCCTCAGTGCCACGCACACAGACACGCAGGACCCTCACCCACGCGCCTCCGCTCAGCCCACCCTGCCGCGCCGCCCGCCCCAGGCAGGAGCCCCGGCAGCTGGAGGCTGACGGGCAGGGGGTGCCGTGGCCACGCTGCCAGGACGGGGGGACGAGGGGGAGACCTCCCGCACACAGGAACGGGAGACGGGCCGGATCCATCCCGCCCCCACCCCGTGCAGATTAGCGCAGGACCAGAAGGAGCCGAGCATCCCAGCTCCTGACCTTTCTCCAATGACACCTTCCCCATGTGAGACGTTGCCGTGGCAACCGGGAGTGATGTCACTGCTGCACAAGGATGACTTCACACCCAGGGCTGTCTCCAGGGTACCCTCGCCAGCTGCCAGCCGGCAGGAGCGGGCTGTGCTCCCCCCCGCACCCCCACGGGCGAGCTCTGGGCCGCCGGCACCGAGCGGCTCCAGCGCCCCGCGACCCCCCGCAGGCAGCGAGGCCGCAGCCGTGGTGGGCCCTGCCGGACCCCCGGGCTCCGGTCGCATGGCACGACGCCCGGGAGATGCCGGCATTGGCAGAGGCACTGCTGGGGCGGGGGCAGCCCACGGCCGCAGCACCGGGCTGGATCTGTCCCGCAAACCCCGCTGGCAGCTCTCGCTGCAAACTGACCCTGCTGCCCAAAGCGAGGCCCGGGGGGGGGCATTAGCCATGCAAAGCTGTGAAGAACAAAGATTAAATAACCATGCCAGCTGGGCAAAACTCGCGACTGGCTCAAATCCCTTTGCAATCTGGCTGAGCCAGGGCAGAATTTGGCCTGCTGAGAAAGATAAACTGCTCCTGGTCCCCCCCAGCACACACCACTGACTCTGCGCCATCTCTTCGGGGACCCGGGTGCAATGCCAGCGCTCTCTTCCTTGGAGGGCAGCGTGTGCATAGAAAAAAAAGATCCAGTCCAGGCTACTAAAAATATCCGAAAACAAATTAATTAGGATCCTCGTCACCCCCTCCCTCATTTCTGACCCAACTGAACGGCAGCGATGACGACAGAAGACGCCCAAAGCCTCGGCGAGCGGGGGCTGTTGCGTTCCTTGCTCCAGCGCCTGCCCAAAGCCTGGCACAGCGGTGCCGCCCCACCGGTCCTGGGCAGGAGCTGAGTTGGGGCCAAGCCCCCCCCCCCCGGCCAAGCCCCAGGGGCCCCACCGCGCGCCTGCCCCCGCGATCCCGCAGCACGGCCCGCCGCCGAGCTGCCGCCTCTCCGGCACCTCCAAAACCCCGACGGAGACTCCGAGGCCAGAGGGGCGTGGGGCAATCCCGACGGCCGCACCAGCAAAGCCTCCCTGTCCGCCCGCTGGCACTGCCTGGGAGGGGGCCAGGAGAAACCCCCCACCCCGAGCCGTCCAGCGGGGCACGGCCGCAGGACACCAGGGTCATCCCCGCTCAGCTCCACTGCCGGCACACAGAGCTCCGGGGCGGGGGGGGCTGCTGGGGATGCTCCAGCCGCCTCTGCATGCCCAGCGCGAGGCATTGCCCCCCCTCTACAGCGAGCCCGTCGACTGGGCACTGAGCTGCCCGCTCGCCAGCCTGCCCGGGCGGACGAAGCTCCCCGAGACCTCGCTCTGCGGGAGGTGCCCCCGAGGGCTGAGCCCCTCGGCCCAGACCGGGGCCCCGGCTGCAAAGGGCCGGGCTGCCTCGCGGGCGGGAGCCCCAACAGGATCAGTGCAGGACCGGTGCAGGATGGGTGCTTCGCAAACTCGCGCTACTCGTATTCTAAAAACGAGGTCGCTCTTAGAAGTGGGTTAAGAAGCCAACGGCAGATGCTTGCCTGAGCCAAGCGAGCAGTGAGGTGCGGTGCCCAACGTGGCGTCCGTACCCCTGTGTCCCAGTACGGCCAGTTGTGATCAACGACTGGTGCGGCTCTCCCCCAGAAAAGCCTTTTACCCCAGGGGTCCCTGGGGAGGGCAGGAGGGATAAAGGCTTTGCAAACTGCTCGAGGACCCAAACCTTCACACCCTCCCCAGTCGGTTGCAGCTTTTCTTCCCTGATGACCGAGCCGTGGCTTTCAGCAACCCCCAGGTCCGACTGCCCCACACGGACGCTGCAGAGGGGGAGAAGAGCTCCCCAACACCCTCACCCCAGGGAATGGTAACACGGAGCCAGCAGCAGCGCGCAGCGCTGGCACGCACATCGGGAGCGGCAGCAGCTGGCGAGCCCGGTCCCTCTGCTCAGGAGCCCCAACGGTGGCACCATCCAGGCAGCAGCGAAGTCCCAGAAACCATTTTAAGCCCCGAAGAGGAAGGCTCCAGCCAAGCAGCACCAGGAACACGTGTACTGGACGCGGCTTCGCCCCCGATTCAGGTGCAGGACCAACTCTTGCAACAGAAATTCACTGGCAGCGAAAACCCGGGGCTCAGCCCCAGCCCCGCACCTCGTGGAAGGCTGCGAGTGCCGGGCTGGCGGGAGGGGATGCCGGCGTAGCCGTATCAGGCAGCCCCGTGGTGGTCACGGGGAGACAGGCACCGCCGCCGCCGCCACTGAATCACCGGCTGCGCGCAGCTCTCCGCATTACTGATGCATCCAGCAAGGCGCCTGGGCCGAATCCTCCTCCCGGGCTTATGCAAGTCTCTCACCGCGCGAGCAGGGGAAGGGATCGGCCGCGGAGCAGGAGCACCCACTCCCTGGTGTCCGGGCTCCTGCGCCCCGGGGAAGTACCCGCTCCCCCGGGAACACCACCGGCCTCCTCCTCGGCCCTGGCCCCACGCGAGTCTCTGCCCCCGAGGCCTCACAGCACCCCAGCCCCGCACGTGCCCCTGCCTGGCTCCCGGGTGCATACGGGGTGTAAAGATGGGTGCCAGACCAGCAACGTGCCCCAGGTCACTGTGAAACAGCGGCTGGATGCGGCCCCCCGGCTCCCAATCCCACTCCAAGAGCGATACCCCAGCTGCAGAAACACCAACAGACATAACGAAAAAGTCGATGCTAGCTGGGTTTTTCCCTCCCATCGATAAAGACCAGAAGCAGCGAAGACAGAGAAGACAACTGAGCACAGCACCTGAAAGGAGGTGGCTCTGCTCAACACCGTCTACTTCAGCACACAATTTACAAGGTCTCTTTTATCAGGTTTGCGGCTCAGGATCCCAGCCAGCCACCCAGGCTGCTTCCTGAAAATTCAATATTTATGGAAAAAGCAACTTTCGCTCCTGGAGCAAGCCTGCCCCTGAATTTTGCATGAATAATTGCAGCGCCGTGTCCGTGAGGAGACAGGATCTCTAAATGACTCTGATTATGAAATGATGTCACATATGCAGATGGGTAACAATTTTATCTTAAGATGAGAAAATGGGTTTTGCAGGGCAAACACGGCTGGGTTCATGCTCCATTATCATTACTAGATAAACATAATATTTTTTTTTAAGGCAGGGCCGATGTGGAATAGATGGACACACATCCTCAACACGCAGAAGCAGATCGGGCTCCTCACGGCCGGGCGTTCAGCCCTGCGTTGAGCCCATCCTGTTTACGCGCACGTTTGTAGACCCCGACGATGCCGCGGCTCTGCCTGCGGCTCCTCCCCGCTGGGCAGGGAACTCTCCTACGCCACTTCCAGCATCAAAACCCAGGCAGCGGCTCTTCCCCCATGGGTTTCAAGTCTTGATAGCGACTCCGGGAGGGATGGAGCCAGCACGGGGCAGGCCGGCCAGGGTGACTCCGCAAGGTCACCCCAGCGCGGACCGGTGCCCGCCCACCCGCCGCAAGCACCAGCCCAGGGAGCGACGCTGCTCCGCTCCAGGGAAGCCTCCGAGGCCTCGCTCCCGCCACGGGCTCACCGCAGGGATACCCTGCTCTCAGCAGCACCGCGGGCTCTGCTGCCGGGACCGGGGCTCTGCCAGCTCGGAGAAGCGTGGCAGGCTCTGGCCCCAGTGCAGTTGTTGGGGGGATGGCGGGGCCAGGCCGTCACCCCGCTCCCAGCCTCCCCCAGCAGCTGCTGAGGGCGAAGTGGAGCACGGGCGGCGCGGAGGGGCAGAGTCCCCCGACGCGCCAGGCCCCCGGCTGCCGGGGATCTGCCTGGCACCTCCACATCTGCCCAGTCACGGCAGGGATGGCAGAGCTCCTTCCGCCAGGGGACCGGCGATGGTCACGCCGGCAGCCACCCCGCGCGCCGGCTCTGCAGCAGAACCCGGCTCCCCGCCGGCGAGCCAAGGAGGGGTCTCCGACAGATACTCACGACGGGTTCCCAAAGGGAATATCTGCCGCAAGGGCACAAGACCCCTGTGCAGGAGGTCAGCCCCGAGAGGAGGCTGAGGGCCTCCGGCTGCTCCTCTGGAAGATGCCAGATCAGCCCAGGAACAGCGCACGAGGGCGGGAGCAGGAGGTGCAGGTGCTGGTCCCTGCCCTGAGCCCGCCTGGCCGGGACAGACCCCACCACCCATGGCCACCTCCACCTGCCCTGGGGACCCCCGCACCAGCGGGGACTTGGCAGTGCCAGTGCCGAACAGATCCCGGGGTCTGGCTCAGCGGAGACCCCCACGCTGGCACCCAGCGAACCCTCCCTTGGGCCTCCCCAAACCGTGCAGCAGAACGACTCGGAGGCAAGCCCCACGCTCCCCCCAGCCTCTGGCCAAAGGCCCGCCAGCCCCTTTGAGGTCACTGGACCAGGGGCCCCCCACGGCTGGCTCACCAGTGACTCCAGTGGGGTCTCAGCCACCCATCCCCGCAAGGTGCCGTGCCGCCCGCCCCAGCCGGGCGAGCCATACACCCCTCCCGGCAGCTTTCACGCGACCTGGGAAGCATTTGTCCCTTCTGAGCTCCCCCAGGGCTCAAGGGGTGGAAAGGAGATGGAGCCGCAGGGTCTTTTTCCCCTGGTTTGCCATTCCTCGGCCAGAAGCCGCACAGGCTGGGTCCTGGGGACTCCGGTCCTCTCGGGGGCGAGAGGAATCCCTCCTCAAACTCCCTGAATCTTAGGGACAGGATCAGGCCTCCTTGGCGGAGGGGGAGCCTTCGCAAGGCTCTGCTTGGCAGCGGAGAGAGCAGCGCGTCCCCCAGCCCAGCCCCCCGACCCGCCAGGGGAGGGTGACACCTGCCCCCGGGGGCGGTTCGGGGGCAGAGCCGAAGCCCCGTGGGGCTCCAGAGGGTCCGTGCTGGGCCGAGCCGTCCGAGGCCCCGGGAAGGACGCAGGGATGCCCTTGCCCGGACCGCCGCCCGCCGCCCTCCCCCGGCAAAGCAGGGGGCTCTCGGCATCCCCGGACCGCCCGCCGCCCCCGCTGGGGAGGGGGATGCCCAGCCCCTCCCCGCACACAGGCTGCGGCCGCGCCGCCACCTCCAGCGCAGCTCAAGGTGCCGTCTCCGCGGGCTCGGCCCGGCCTCCCCTTCCCCCCCC
>JAVKLA010000090.1:42616792-42629354 GCA_034782735.1 Sagittarius serpentarius
GTGCCCTGCCAAACAAAAGGCACAAGCAGCGCTTTGTGCTGCGGCCGAGAGCTGGGTCAGGCAGGACCCATAATCCTCATCAAGGAAATTAAGCCATGCATTGATTTTTCACCAGGATGGCACCCGCAAGCACAAGGCCGGCTGTGAAAGGCTTGCATAACCCACTTACGTGCCGCAGAGCCACACTGCCCGGCCAGCCCCGGGGCCGGCCCAGCCGATGACACGCCGAGGCAGCAGAAATGGCATCAGGAGGGACCCGGCCACCACGGCTTCAGGCTGCTGACACCGCTGCCAGACCCGTCTGCCACCACACCACAGCCAGCAGCTCTCCAGGCACAGCCCTGCAGTCACAGCCACGCTCCCCAATTATCCCTTCCCAGGCAGGCAGAAGTGTTTGGCTACAGGGCAAGGCCACAAGGCCACGGCTCCGTCGCTCACCGGGACCAGGGCGGGCAGCGCTTGGGCAGGCGGAGGCACCTTGGGCCAGCGCGGAGCACGTGTGGGCTGCTCTCCAGCCCGCGGCCCGCCGCTGCCTCGCTCCAGGGCCGGGAACACCGGCAGAAGCCCACGGAGCTCGGGGCTGGCAGCAGGAAGGGGGACACCCCCCCCACCTCGCCGCGTCCTCCGTCCTCCCCACAGGCACCGCGCTGCACACAAAGGCAGCAAAGGCCTCGCACCTTCGCTCTCCCCCACAGGAAAGAGCAGGGAGAAAGAAAAAGAGCTGCTTAGAGAAGCACGAGACATGCAAGCAGCACGTCCTGCGAGGGCTCCTGTAGGTTGGGGCTGATCCTTGACCCCACAGCCCCAACCCCGAGGAACTGTGCAGCAGGGCGAGGGGGCACCCACCCCCAAACAAGCAAGCGTGCCCCAGTGACCGGCGCTCCTCCGGGCCCTGCAGAGCAGGGAGCACCGCTCAACTCCCCCCCACAAAGGCATGAACACCTCTCGAGCTGCAAATACTTGGGTGATTAGAGCGGCCGGAGCTGGCGCTGAACTGCGAGACACGGCCCCGTGTTCTACAGCCAGAGGAGCCAGAAGTGAGTCAGCAGGCGCCCTGGTTTTGGCTGGGACAGAGTTAACTGTCTTCCTAGCAGCAGGTACAGCGCCGTGCTTTGGGGTTAGTATGGGAAGAATGCTGGTAACACCCTGATGTTTTCAGTTGTTGCTCAGTCACGTTTAGACTAAGCCAAGGGCTTTTCAGGTTCTCAGGCCCAGCCAGCGAGAAGGCTGGAGGGGCACTGGGAAGTTGGGAGGGGACACAGCCGGGACAGCTGCCCCAAACTGGCCACAGGGGTATTCCATAGCATGGGACATCACGCCCACTATAGAAATTGGGGGAGTTGGCCTGGGGCACGTGTGCATGCAGATCACTGCTCAGGAACTAACTGGGCATCAGTTGACAAGCAGTGAACAACTGCACTGTGCATCACTTGTTGTGTGTATTCCACTCCTTTTATTATTATTGTCGTCACTTTATTGTTGTTATTCTCATCATTATTTTCTTCCTTTCTGTTCTATTAAACTGTTCTTATCTCAACACATGAGCTTTACCTTCCCCCCCCCAATTCTCTCCCCCATCCCACTGGGGGGGGGGGGGGGGAGTGAGCGAGCGGCTGCGTGGTGCCTAGTTGCTGGTTGAGGTTAAACTATGACAGCAGGTCCAGCAACCCATGGGTCACGCCAGTAGGGAAGAGACCAGAGTCCAAAAAAACACAGCAAAAAAAAAAAAAAAAAAAAAAAAAAAAAAAAAAGAGAGAAGAATCATCTTTATTTGTGAAGTGTGTTAACAGACAGAACAGTTCAATGCTACCCAGCAATAAAGGTGTTAGACTCCACTGAGCACTCGTCTGCTCTCAGGCCCCTATGTCACGCAAACATTCACGATGGCTCAAGCACAGGAACACACGCTGATGAACGGCCCCCCCAGCACCGCAGCCCCTGTTCACTCTGCCCCTATCCCCCACTGTAGCAGCCTGGGAACAGATACTAACAACCCATGAAATAAGTTAACAGCAGTCATTTACCCAGTGTCCAGCTCTAACACTGCCTCCTGGCTGGCTGTCTAAGAGTAACGAAGAGCAGCTCTGGAGGAGCTGGCTGGGAATCTGCCCGACACAGCACGGCACTGCGTGCGGGTCCGGGCGGTGCGGCACACGCCGAGGAATGGGCCCTGCGCCCGCTCCTCCCCAGGAGCTGCACCAGCAGATGTGCCTGGTGGCCCTGCCCGAGCGCCTTACAGGACACACATGCCGCTTCCACGCCAGGGAAAGGTGCAGCCTTGCTGCAGGTGATGCACTGGGAAAGACACAGAACTACTTTCCTAAAGCCTTCGGTGGGATTGGGCTGTCTCCAGAGGGTCACCAAAGCAGTTTCTCCCTGACCCACCCAAACGGGGCGGGACACCAGACCTGCTGGGAACACAGGCCGTGCCAGGCACAGGCAGTGGGGCAGCACGAGGAACCGCGCACGTTTCACTGCCCGTTCAGGTCTGTCACCCGCAGCTCTGTGAGTGGCCTCAAACACTGAGGTGGGACAAGGAGGACATTTCAGAATGGCCCTGCCCAACACACCCCGTTCTTCCCAGAGCCAAGGAAGAAATAAGTTGTACTCCCACCCACCCACTCTGTACCAACACAAGGAAACCTAGGACACAGACAGCCAGTGACCTAGACTACCAGAAACAAGGGATTTACATTTACAGGTAGAAAAACCCTCCCACAACTTTTTTAAAAAAAAAAAAAGTATATTTTTAGATTCTACAACTTAAGTTTCTTTAGAAAGTGAAGTAACTGAATCGCAAGGACACACTAGAATATTTCATGGTGCTATTTTACCAAAAAATTAGAAGAAAACAAAATTGTCCAGACGAGTTCTTCATCTACATGTCACCTGGCATGAGAGAAAGAGAAGCCAGTTAGATAACCCAGTTGTACCAGTAAGGCTGCACTGTGCTAGAGGGGGTTGATGGAGCAGTAGAGGACAAAGGCTGCCCTCCAGTAAAGCTGTGGGCTAGGACTCATCTCCTGCTTGAGCCCAGGGCAGGTGTTACCAGGCAGTCCTGACTTTCCCATGCTTTAGAGCCCCACAGTAGAGTCCAACACTTTCTTCTCCCTCTCCCCTTGCCTGTCTGGGCCGAGGCCAGACACACTGCTGTTCCCCGCACACAGTCCCAGCAGCTTTGGCACGTTCCTACCAGGCTACTACCAGCCTGTGCTTGAGCTTCACAGCAACACGTGTTCCCCCCCACCTCCCCAGATCCTGCAGTACAATGTCGGGCCAGAAAAGCCGCTGCCTGCACGGATGCTTCTGCTTCTTCCAGAGACCCTTTGCAGCCGGGCCAGACCTCTGAGCAGCTGACAGAGAGCTCCAGCTAGGTTACGGCTAGAGACAGGCGCCTCAGGCCGCGGTAGGAGCCCTTCGCTGCGAGGAGGTGAAGAGCCTGGCACAGCAGCTACTCTCAGCTGCCCTCGGGGACTGCACTCACCTGGCCCCTGCTCTTAGTTCGCATTTCTCTGGCGGACATTCTTGTCCTTGTGGTTGGTGGCATTGCTCTTCCTGGAGAGAGAAGAGGGGCAGTGAGGAAAGAAAAAGTGCAAAGCCCCACCCTACCCACTAATGTTCATTCAGGTCCAAATAGACGGTCAAGGTAAGGCAAGATGAGATTAGTTACCAGAAGAGTGTCAGTTTGAGACACTGGTGCCACCTCCAGTTATATGTGGTTTATACACAGGCCACATTAAATGAATCATGGCAGGGAAAGTCCCCCACCCAGCAGCTAGTGTGGTATTCCCACACCAGCCAGCTTTTACATTCAGAGCAGATTCCCTGGCTGGATGCAATCTGCCGGTACAAATCTGGCTAAACAGGGAAAGGTACTTACAGTGGTGCAGAACCTCCATCATCATCTTCACGTTCAGGACAGCATGGAAAGAAAGAACGAAGAGTGTCAGGGAAGAGCATGTAAGAAGTAACGGCTGCCACCTCTTAAAACTCTGGAGACTGCATTCCAGACAGGTTACTGGATACACTGGATACTACAGCCTGCACGGGACTGAACCCAGAAGGTCATCTCGCCCACAGGGCTCCTGTTTTGCCAGGGCCTGGCAGAGCAGGGGGCTACTTCTTACCAGAAGACCACCCGCCCCTGGGTGATTTTTTTAAGCTGCTTCTTGTCTAAGCTTAGACAAGGCACAAACTTAAACGTCAATTCCTGCGACACAGTTGCTTCTGTTGGCACAGGGTAAGCTTGGCTCGCAGGATAACCAAGTCACCACCCCCCCCACCCCCCGCCAATCAGCAGAGGTCAGGTCTGGCACCTCATTAACCCCGAGGCACACCCCAGACTACCCCAGGAGGCGGCAGAAGTAGAATTACACAGGGAAGCATCTGGGCAGTCTCTGAAGCAGCACTGGCTGACTGGTAACATCCGTTTAACATTTGCACCCTGTGTATCCTCAGCATACCAGCCAGTCTTCCCACCACCAGCACTTGAAACTGGAAGAGCGCGCCTCGGATCCACCCGGCGAGACAGCACAGCTGCCACTGATCTACCCACTGCTCTCCCCGCTACAGCACCACTAATTCAGACGGCTCCCGGATCTGAGCACAGACTTCAACAGCAAGTCGAGGGGAATCCGAACAGGATGTTTCGGGAACGAGGCTTTAAGCATCAGCAGCAGTACACCCTTCTTCCTCCCCACACACTTTGTGAAATCAAAATAAACACGCTGCACACCACATTCTTGCTACGCTGAGAAGCACAGCTAAGAAAACATCTCTGCCAACACGTGCCAAGCCCCGGGGCCTTTCACCAGCTCCTTGCAATCCACCACCTTCCAAGAGAAGGCTCCCCATCATCTCTTCCACAGTCCAGGCTCCCCTCAAATGGCACCGAGCGGCGAGGCCCACACTCTTAAGCATCGGGACAGCCTTGGGCACCAAGATCTTCTGCATACAGCTGGTGAGAGGACAGATGCAGAAACATGGCTGGAACTATCTTCTACTTACCATTTGAGGTGGCACCCAGCAGCAGAGAAGGGAAGAGTGGAGAGGTAACACCAGCAAGGATATCACACCATACACAAGCCAGACTCTCCCCAGCCCAGGTAACAGGGAGCGGCCAGTTCACAACCGTGTACCACGAGGAACAGCATTCGTCTGAGCTGGCTCAGCAATGCCTGACTGTTACCTCCTCTCAAGGAGAAAGCGACAGAGACTTTTGGGGAGAGAAAACCACTTTACACCAGGAAAGTGTAAAGCCACATACGTTTGTCAAATGGGTCTGATGCTGTATCCTCACCCACAAGCACTTGGGAACCAGAGCTGAAGAGCTCTGGCCAAGGAGCATCAGGACACTTCGGCATACACACCCTGTCTTCATCTGTCAAAGTATCTGCTACGGCTCTGACAGGTCAGCACTCAACATGATCTGGGCCAGGCCAATGTCATCAGAAGCCAGATCACTCACCACACGCAGGCTATAGTTTTTTTTGCTGGAAGATGCAGCTACAACATCCTTAAGAAGACATCTGCCTTCCAGCCAAGAGTGTCAGAGGGCAAAGCATCTGCTTGTAAAACTGCCTGGAGCAGAATTCCTCAAGCCCTGTAGTCAAGGGAGGGATATTTACTTTTAGTCCCTCTGCTGCACCTCACACCACTCAGCCTACCTGGGGTGCTGTTCCCTAGCAGAGGGCTAAGGGGCCTGACCCAGAGGGCAGGAAGGATACCACGCATTTACACTTCATTGTTAACTGGATCAGATAAGGGAGGGGTGGCTGGGCTAACACAATGCAGATTCTTACTGATAAGGAAAGGGAGGAGCCTGTATTTCCAGAACAGATTAAAGATAGCAAGCACTAGGCTTTGAGGAAGTCCTGGAGAGTCAGGATGTGTGGATCTGAGGACCCAAAACAGATCCATGAACTGAACCTGAATTTAGCTAAGCCTGGTCTTATGGAGCCACTGACACAGGCCCCCCCATTTTGCAGCACCAGAAAAGCTCTGCTACTTATTCAGAAGTCAGCTTCTCCAGAATGTGAGCTGCCAAAGAAAGCTCAGTCCTGGAGACACTCACGTGAAAAGCACTTGAGCAAAGTGCAGGGGAACCGGTGAGACAAGGGTCAGGCTGACCTGCGCTGAATCTTACCTCGCTCCAGATCCAAAGCACAGCTTGCCAAAGGAGTGTTAGAAATAGTGCAATTACTTGCAACTTTATGCCTAAAGCAGCCGGTAAAGACTACCATGGTTCTAGAGGAAGAGCCCTTGAGAAGCAGCCCTCAAATTACTGCCCATCTGATGAAGCAAACTTCAAGTTCTCTACGAGAACATCTTGCCTGCACCCTACAAGTTACTTGGTCTCCCCAGAAAGATTTAACCCCAGGCACCTCTTACCATCAAGAACCTCATCTGGCTTCCTCCTCTTCTCATAGATGAAGATGATGGTGACAAGAACGAGGACTTCTGCCACAATACCCAGGAAGGGCCAGAGTGCTGCCAGGCGGCTGCGTACACGCAGGTTTACTGTAGCACCACCAAAGCCGTAAGAGTTGGTGGCATTGCAGTGGTAGTCACCTGTATCCTCCTCAATATTCAGTTTAAGAATGCGTAACTCTGTCTTGTTGCCACTGGACTTGATAATGTATCGACCAGAACCATTGACGATGGGCTGGAGGGAGGGAGGAAGAGACAGGGCTCAGGGCAGTGCTGACACGAGGGGAGCTGCTCGCTTACCATGGGTGGTCCTACCACTACACAAATCCTCCTTGCCACGGCACCGAGGAGGCTACTTTGAAATAGCTAATTCTGATGGGACGAGGTCCTCCACCTCTTTGCTGGGAAGTAGGGTAGGCAGAAGGGGAGAAAGCATCAAACCACAGCACTTACCTCCTGACCGTTTTTGTACCAGACCCAAGAGCTGACAGGAGGGAAAGAGGGATTCTTGCAGGTCAGCACACCTGTGTCCCCCTCATTCCCATGCTCAGACTTCTTGTATGCCATCACTTGGGGTGCCACTATGGAAAAAGAAAATCGGACACCTCATTATAGAAAACATATAGAAGGTTTGTACTCCCTGCAGTCCACCTAGCCAGAATCAGACAGTTAAACTGAAGTCAAGCTTTTTGGGTAAGAAATGCATTAGTGGGTCTATTCCCCTCACTTGCCCATTGTTTGGCATTTTTCAGAGAGGAAAGCAAGTCAAACTGCTTCGAGAAGGCTCAGATTTGTCCACCAGGTATTATCCCTCTCCCATTGTTCTTGTGGGAACATGCCCACAGCAGAAGGCTGATTTAATGCAAGGTCTAAGAGCTGACCCTAGAGACACTTTAGCTGCCTGATAAAACAGAGCTGCCTCACAGCGCAAGTCTGGCAGTACACGTATAGGGTCCCGCAGCCTTATTAGTAAGGGCTAGAAGCAGCTTTTCAAGAAGCTGAAAAGACACCACAGCCAAGTGTTCAGGAGATCACAGCTTCCCCACTCCCCTCCTCAGACCCAGAAGCAAACATATGAAGTTACCTGAAATATTCACTTGTCCTTTTATCACCGGGCTTGTTTTGTAGACACATTCGTAGATGCCAGAGTGCTCTTCCATCTTGCCCTCGAGTCTACCAAAACCCAAGATGTCAGATAGCATTCAGCACAACTGACTTATCCACAAACAGATACCAAACTCCAGACCCACAGAAACAGATGTCTGTAAGCATCAGCAATCTCCTCCATAGGCAGTTCATCCCACTCCAGCGCCAGTATTTACGCCGCACCATGTACCTAGAGTAACCCAACTCTCCACCCTTCTCTCCCCACACACTGAGGACGGCAGAAGAGGATTTCACATACACCAAGTCTGACACGGGCCTGTCAAGTCAGTGGTCGCTGAGACCTCCCGATATTGTGTCTTGAATCCTGAAAACCAGCAGCTTTCACTCCCTGACCCAAAGCACTCTTGCCATGAGGGCCTCTACAAAAGGGAATAATTTAAGATCTAAACTGCTAGCTAGTATAGATCAAGAAAACCATGAGCACCAGACCAGAAGTGGCCAACTCCATGCTCTTCCCTCTTCCATACAGACTCCAGGCTCATTAAGAAAAAAAAAAACCCACCCTACTGAGCAAAGCCACCAGAATCTGACGCGCAGCAAGAGAGTCCTCTAGTTAGCGCAACCCGGCACACGGCCACACACCTCATGTAAGACATCAGCCCTGCAGTTCACCTCTAAAGGAGGCCGGCAAGGAGCTTAGGACAACAGATTCAGACGACAGCTATTCTTCCCGTGCAGGACAGCCCACAGAAACACGCGGCAAAGCAGCGGCAAGGAAACACCCAGGCAGGGTTACTCTGCATTGATCCAAGCGTAGGGAGAACTCTCCCATTTCCCTTTTGGTAAAGCTGCTGCAATGAGATTTAGTGGATTATGCTGCACTGCAACAAACATCTCATTCTGCAGCTTAGTAATACCCACTCAAGGGAAGGGGCAGGCAAAGTTTCAGTCCCGTGGCTGCACCGGGACAACAGCCTGTTTGTTAGTCCTGCTGTGCATGGCGCTTCCCACTTCCAAAAACCACTCAGCTAAGGAATTGAGGTCACACGAGGGAGGCTGGGTTATAAATACTTTAATCCTTGTTCAGCTCCCTGTTGCTATGGGGAGACAGGCACGTCGGCACTGCGATACAAAAGGACATCATGCCTCTACAGCTGCTGGGTCAGTGCCAGCCAGGCCTGACTGTAATCAAAAAGGAAAGCTCACTGCACTGTTACAATAAGGCTGGTATCCCCGATTCTCCTCAGCTACACCCTGCAAACAGTTTCTGAGCGTTGACCATAACTCGCAGGCAGCTTCCCAGCTTGTTCTGTGAGAACAGTTGGACTTTGGAAAGGTACATAAAACCCAAAGGCAGAGACAAGATACGCTGGAGTCTCTCCTTCCGCCCGTGGCCCCTGGGGAGCTGGGAGCTGATGTCCTGCCCAGAGCAGGGGTTCCTCAAAGCTCTGGGCAAACAGCCCTAGCACACCGATGTCAGCGCAGGCAGCCGCTGCAGCCCCAGGCCAGGCGGCAGCCGCAGCCACGCTGCACCTGACAAACCAACAGAGCCCAGCTGAACACCTGCATAAAAACGCAAAGCAGCAGAGCTTCTCTTACTAAGAGGATGCTTGTGGCACGTAACTTTCCTTTCTTCTTCCTTTTTGCCCCCTCTGCCCCATCAAGGAGAAAATGTTGGGCCTTAACAAAAATTTGTTTAGCTCACCTTATGTTGTAAAGTTTAAAAGCCTACATTTTCAGCGAGACTGCAAGCACTTAGCTTTGAGTTCAGCTGACAGGAAACATTAACCGCCTCTGGTAAAAAAAAAAAAAATCCGTCCCCTGTGTTCAGATTCTTCTCTGACCTTGCCCCCGACACTCACGTGTAACTGGTGAAAGCACTTGACTCCGTGTCCGTTTGAAGTATCTTGTCCCCATGCACCCATTCGTGACCCTCCATGGCAGGGTAAGGCGTAGTCATGTTGCAGGTGAGGATCAGCTTGCCAGAAACACTGGTCACATGAACTTTGATGTCTGGACCTGCATTTGTAAATAATTCGACAGAAGTTAACGTGCGGTATTCCAGAGGTCAGGTGCCTGCCCAAGAACCTTTAATGCAGACCGTTACCAAAACCCACACCTCTTTCTCTCTGTCATAGCTTTCACTTACCTTTGCAATCAGCTTCCTACCAGAGCTGACAATACCAGCACAGGAGAGACCCGAAAACCAGGCGACTAGGGCCTGACTGCACCTAGCGATAACCGATGCTGACCCTGCAGCTGCTCCCACCACAAGCAGGATCCCTGCCGTGTGTGCTGGATAACTTTGAGCCTCCTGCTGTCCCTACAATGGGTGCAGCTCCAGCAGAGACGAGTGTTCAATAAGCAGTGGAAAAGGTCATACTGCGAAGGGCAGTTACAGGAGTGTGGCTCTCTGCTTTCGTGAGCCACTGTAGCACGCGCTGTGCCAACACCCTCCAGGACCTGAGGAGGTTTAGACCCCTCCAGGTAACGTCATGGATGGCAGTCAAGACCCTCTTTTGTGAGGGGCAGCAAACAAGACCGTGTGCGAGCAACACGTGCATCATCTGATGCAGTCCAAGAGATTATAGTCAGATTTACTCCAGGGAGAACACACAGAACCATGACTCCAAAAGGTCCTGCCTGGGCCTCCATGTGCCAAGCAGCAGTAAATTATGCAACATCAGATGACTCAGGCACTTCTACTTGTAGGAGGCAGCCCAAGAAAAGAGCTGCCATTACCAGCACCATTGTACAGCCCTGGTAGCACTACGGCTCCTACGCTTCCTCCCAACCTCAGTCTCTTGGAAGGAACAATTTTTGCACGGGGCTGACAGACATTTTGCTTTTTCTCCTACCCAAATTCCACTGGAAGAAGGTTCTGCTGGAGTTCTGTATTCCCTAGCACATTTCTGCTGAAGACTGCTATGCTGTTCTGCTAACTTCAGGATTCGTGGTAAGACCTTAGCAGGCTCTTAAATTCCTTCACACTGGCCCAGGTTTCTATTACCCCAAGCAGCCGCCTGTTAGCTCCAGAGTTCGGCTGCCAGCTCTCCAAGTAGAGGGAATCTGGTCACTTCCACAGGACAAGCAACTACACCACATTCAGTGTCACACACAGACACGGCCATTTCAAAAACGGTTGCATCTCAAGAAACTCAAAGCAGGTTTTGTTCCCCACAGCTTGTATCACTAGCGAGAAAGCGAGCTTAAAGCAAGACCGTTCACAGGAGCAGAAGCTGTACGAGCTGCAGGGAAGGGCCGGTTTGTCAGTGGTGGTTAGGGCAGAGTCTACCGCAAAATCAAGACTCTCAATCCTGCAAGCCAGCACCGGGACTCGGAGGCACTCGGGAACAAGCGGTAGGTTCCAGGTCTTTTTGGTTCCGGAAAAGGCGTGGGATTGCCAAAGGGCATTTGGTTGGGAAGCCACAACCCTTTTTGAGCAGGGCCATTTTGGGTCAAGTCACAGGCGGTGAGGGAGATGACAGAGGGGGGGAGTCTCTCAGTTCTACAGCCGGGGTGGGAGGGTGAGGGGAGCTTTCGGGAGCCACAGGACACGGGTGCAGGGGTGAGCATGGCAGGAGACTCAAGACACCAGTGTCCGAGCAAGTGCCAAGGCCTCAGTGTGGCCACTCACGTTCAATGACAAAAACGTTTGCCTGGGAACGGATCCACTTGACTTTGGGGCTCTTCGACAAGTGGTTGCGGTCAGGGTCGTTGCTAGCCCGGCACTCATACATGCCCGAGTCGTCGCTTGTGAGGTTTGCGATGTAGATGGTACTGGTAGAGTGGAGGTTGTAGGTGGCGTTGATTTTGACACGGTCCTGCCGTGCGCCATCCCAGAGCTGAGCATAGGTCTCATTTGGCTCGTTTCCCTCAAACCACCACTGGATCTCAGGGATAGGATTGCCAATCGCCTCGCAGTACAACTCGACGCTGTCCTGAGTCAGTCTCTTTTGAGACAGCGGTGACTTTATAAAACCAGCTATGAGTTGAAGAGGTATTAGTGCAAAGTGTTAGTGCAAAGCAAGAATTCACCCTCTACGAGCAAAAAAAATTCAGCCATTGACAAGAGGCCACACACAATCTTCAGATCAGTGTACTCTTCCCTCCCTCCCTCCCCTCCACGCTCTCCGAACTCTGCCCAGCTTGGACAGGGCTGTTATTTTTAATTGTTGTATCTCCAGCCAACAATACTTTCTGCGACTCCGCTGCAAAACCAGAACACACAAACCAGCACACAGTATTTGCCACTATCCAAACAAGAAACCTACAGCGGTCGTGGCATCGCCCGCCTTCTGCGAGGGACGTCATTACAGCACGACGCTCACCCAGGCAGACCAAGAGCCTGCAACGCTTCCCCCGACGCTCATCCGGTCCCCAAACACTTTCAGTTCAGGACGAAGACAACAACAGGTTTTTGTTGCAACGGCTTATCCAGCCTCCACGGTCCCCCCACAAATTTAGCGTCCCCTGCGCTCTGGCAAGGCGCTCCACGGGTCTGCCAAAGCACCCGCCGCATGTCACGACGGAAGGCTGGCGGCAGCCAGGCAGCACAACGCCCGACGCGTGTCCCACCGCAGGGAGGGCAGCACCTTTGCTAGGTGGCTGCGGACGGCAGCACCCGGAGCACAGACCGAGCCCCTGCTTAGTCAGTTTTGTCAAGACAACTGTAATGGGAAAAGTATTTCATTACTCCCCTCTCACCCCAAAGACGAACATGTCCATTCCTCCTCCTTGCACACGCCCGAGGTCAGTTGACCGTAATTTGGAGCTGGCTGGGTCCCGGGCACACCCCCGCCCCCCCCCAGCGCCGTGCAGTGAGCAAAGGACATGGTGCACAGCTACACATACCGTACCCTTTGCTGGCCTCATCTGCCAGCCCTCGCTGCACGGCAAGGGCTGCGCTCTGCCCCGCTCCCACACACTTGTTTCATCACTCTGCTCACTAAGATGCCAGGCCGCTCCTTTCAAACACAGTATTAAGATAACAACACTTTTTTTTTGGGGGGGGGGGGGGGGGGGG
>JAVKLA010000090.1:42646840-42667588 GCA_034782735.1 Sagittarius serpentarius
CCCAGAGGGCTCCTCCTGGGGCGGGGGCTGCTCTTCTCTCGGGTCTCACAGCAGCACCCCACACCCCCCACCGGCTCCGCCGGGCTCCATCGGCTGCTCGTCGTCCCCGGGGGCCGGGCGAGGCCAGCGGCAGAAGGGGCGGCCGCAGGGACTGGTCCGGAGGGCTGTGGGCAGCTGTAGGCAGCTCCCACTCCTAGGGCAGCTCGTACCGAAACCTGAGTCGTTTCCACAGGCGATGAGACGTGACGCCGGTCACAATCAGTCCCAACAGCGAGACCGTTGTCCCCACGGTGATGGCAGGGCCCGTGCTGAAGGAGCCTGCAAAGACACAAGAAGGACCTGTAATTGCAAGCAGACTCTGCCCACACCAGCAAGTACCGAGGGGTGGGCGTAACACCCCCCAGCACCGAACGCAGCACTAACAGAACTCCCTGCAGCCCAAGCCCAATCAAAGGAGAGGGAGCTGCAGACCACCACTCACCGTCGGAGACCGTCAGCTGCAGACTGACCATCTGGGAACGGTGGCCGAGCAGGACACACTGGTAGTGGCCCTGGTGCCGGGGCTCGGCGTGGTCCAGCCGCAGCGTGGAGCTGCTGCCCACCACCTCCTCCCGGTACTGCGAGAGGGCCACGGGGGTCCGCAGCCAGCGGACGGTGGCATTCCCGGCGCATCGCGCACAGCACTCAATGCGCAGGGCCCTGCCCCGCGTCCCATTGGGAGGCAGCGACCAGATCCGCAGGGTGCAGGCGGGCAGTGTCCCCTCAGATGGCCCTGTCCCCTTCTCTGCTGGGGGAGAGCCCCAGCTGACGCTGTCCACAGTCGTCCCCCGCATCTCAGCTGGGGGGCTCTTGGTTCCGGAGCCAGGGAGAGTGGTGGTGGCTGGACGTGCCATGGGACTGCCTGCCACAAGGTCCTGGGGAGCAGGGCGCTCTGTGGAGGGGGGTTCGGTGGCAGCAGCCGGCTCCAGGATGGTCTTGGCATCAGGCTCCCGTGGTATGGCAGTCAGGGCTGTGGTGGGATCACGCGTGGGGACACTCGGCTCTGGGGGCAGCACTGCAGTGGTCACAGGCCCGGCTGTGCTGGGGGTCCCCGTCGTAGTCACCCCTGTCCAAGGGCTCCCCGTGGAGGTGGCCAGGGCCACCGGCTGCTCCATCACAGCTGTGAACACAGTGGGTCATGGCGGCCTCGCTGCAGCTCGGAGCTGGGACGGGGCCTCTCCGGCAGACATTATCCCCATAGGGTGACAGGCCCCTCCTCCTCCACCCCATGAACACAGCTGTCCCGGGCAGGGAGAGGCAGCAAGCAGGAGCAAACCGGCAGCCCTGGCATGGCAGCGGGAACGGGGACAGGGATAGGGATGGGAGATTTGCAGAGCGGTGCAGAAAGGGGCTCTGCTTCCATTCCAGCAAAGCTATTTCAAGCAGCGCAGGGCAATGGGGGGGTTGGCTCCAGTGGATGGGGCAGCATGCGAACCCGGGTCCCCAGCTCCCACCCTGCACTCACCCCCGGTGCTCACGGCCACAGATGCCACTCGGGTGAGGGCCTCCTGCCCGACGCTCAGCGTCACCTCGCACCTGAACTCCACCCCTTCTCCCACCTCCTCCCCAGCCACCAGCAGCGTGGACACGATGTCGAACAGCTCCTCGTCGGTCTCCGTGACATCGAAGTCTGCCTCCTCCAGAGCTTGGCCCCCCCGGTACCAGGTGAGCACCAGCCCCGTGAGCGGGTACACCCGCTGGGCTGAGCAGCGCAGGCTGGCAGGCTGTCCCGGCTCCAGGGGGTCTGCCTCCAGCTGCAGCGTGTTCGGGAGGGCTGAGAGAGGAATTGCAGCGTCAAGTGGTAGGTTTTTGGCACCGCAGCCCAGGAGGGAGCCGGCTGACTCGGGGATCCACAACTTTGCCGGGGATGTGGCGAGGGACGGGCTGCGGAATGCTTACCGTAGACCTTCAGGTTGACAGCATGCTGGTAGCGCCGCCCGTGGCAGGTGCCCTGGCAAATCTTGGTGCCCCCCATGGCGACCACGGCACTGCTGATGTGCAGGATGCTGTAGGTGGGGAAGGAGGTGATGCTCCCCAGGTTGATGTCCAGCCCCTTCCACTGCACCGTGCCTGCTGCACAGGCCAGGGAGCAGTTCAGCTGCGCCGAGCCCCCGTACTGCACCACCGGCTCCCGCGGCATCACCACCAGCTTGTCAGCAGGTTGTCCTGGGCAGGGGAAGGAGGAAACCACGGCGTTTAGGGAAGAGGACAATCACAGAGCCCAGCTGTTCAGAAGGCAAACGGGACCCTGGTTCTCCCAGTTGCTGAGGGGCGGACGGTCACGCTCAGGCACCGCATAAGCTCCGTCCGCATCACCACGGCGGGGGCACTGCTCATTAGCGACGGCTTGTTAGGGGCAGCCGAGGCACCTCCTGCAGTGCCGCTGTCCCCGGGCAGCAGCAGCTCACTGCCACCAGGCATCGGGAGTGCCAGCCCAGGTCTGCCGCGTCGCAGGCGTTGCCACTTGATCCATCTCGGTTTACGACTGAAATTTGCCAGCCGTTTTGGGGGGAAATGAGCCCAAACATCCCTTCCCCTCCCCAGTTCTCATCCTTCACCAGCATTGCTGCTGTTCTGGGAGCGGGACAGCGGGCCAGGCACACGCTGTCGCTCGCACGGCAGCGTGCTCCGCGGCTCTGAGTGCCGGGCTGCGGCACCAGGACGAGGTGGCTGTCGGGGCTCAGCAACGGGGAGAACCTGGGGCCACATTGGCCCTAAGTGCCATGGGGCAAAGTGAAGGGAGCAGCAGGCAGGGCTGGGCAGCGCGGTGGGTTAAGGATCGGGACGGCCCTTGGCCCCCATGGTACTCACCGGTGCAGCCCCACAGCAAGCTGAGGAGGAGGAGGAGGAGAGGACACGGCTCCATCGCCTGCAGAGCCAACGGCAGGGCAGGCAGCAGCAAGGGCTGGTTTTCCTTCCTTCCCTCCTTCCAGGGAGCGAACGCCACTGGCCAGGGCTGTCTCCTTCTGGCCACCGGCCCCATCCTCAGCCCTTCTTAAGCTCTGTAGGAACCGCCCCTGCAAGCATCAGCCCCGGGGCCTCCATGACTTCCCAGCCGGAGGGGTATTTCCAGAGGGAGGGTTCTGATTTTCTTCCAAGTTCAGCTCTTGCACAACATCCAGCTCCGCAGCCGAGGGCCGTGCCAGCAGCCCCAAACCTAGGAGAGACCTTGGCCCGAAGGGTCCCTGTGTGGCTGCAGGGGCCCCCGTCACCCCCACTGGGCAGCCCTGCGCAGACACCTGCACCCCACGACACGACTGAGATCCCATCCCTTCCCCGGTTCTCACCGGGCTCCACCATTTCCCACCCGGAGCCCCAGGCAAACCAGCCCTTTTCATACCCCAAGCACCAACACCTGAAATGAACCGTCATGGGGCTGGCTGGGGACATCTGTCTACAGGAGGGGCCGTCTCAGACCCCCTGCCCAAAAGTGGGGCCAGGGCCCGTGTTCAGCACCGCCGGCGAGCATGGCTGCCTGCAGCCGGCGTGCGGGGCAGAGGGTGGGGAGCCCACAGCTGCAGCCCCTGCCCAGGGCACGTCCCACCGGGAGCCCTGCGGGAACGCGGCCTCGGGAGCGGGCAGCCCTCGTCGCAGCCTGGGCAGCGGCACAAGGGCACGCAGGAGGAACCCGGCCCCGAGCCCCGGCTTCCCCGAAACGTGGGGTTTGGAAAGGTGCATCCCCAGGACAGAGGGAGGAGGTGTCCAGCCCCAGGCTCGGGTGCTGCTCAGCAGGGCTGCAAACAGCACTTATTCCCAGAACAGGCTGTTTTCATGGGTGAAAGTAGGTGCTCCTGGGAGGGCTGGTTTTATGGTATCGATGGAGAAAGCGTTACCACTTGGAAGACATCGATTACCCCTCATTATCTAGCCCCAAGGCCCTGGCACAGCCTCAGAGCCTGTCTTCTGTCTCACGGCAGGTCTGGCGTCGCTTCCTCGCTCCTACCCAGCTGCCCGGGAAGAGTCGGGTCTGGTTCTGCCCCATCCCATCCCGCCAGGCTGGGGCCAAGGCCGGGGAAGGTGCTGAAGGACCGAGGGAAGGGACGTGCCCAGCCCTGCACCTCCTGTCGCAGAAGGTCGTGCAGGACCCGGCTGTTTCCCATCCGGGAACTCTCCGGAGAGGCAGCTCCCGGCACTGGGCGCGTCGTGCATCCTTTCGGGAGGCCAGGTTATTAATCTTCTGACAGTCCGGGAGGCCTCCAAGCAAGGGAAGTGCTCTGTAAACAGCCACCATCAAATACGCACATTCAGCCGAAGCCGGGTGATTAATGGCTCTGGGGTTTTTGTTCCTTCCATCCTGTGTTAACAGAGCCGCTTCCCGGAGTTTCCAGCAGCTGCTGGAGCCCCCAGCCCAGCCCTGGAGTGGGACGAGCCGTGGCCAGGGCTGTTCCCCGTGTCGGACGGGCTCTTCCCAGCAGCGAGCCCGGGACGCCCGAGGATGCACACGCGGTGCCAGGGTTTCGCCTGCCCCTCCTGCTCCCACAGCCCAGATCCGCGGCACCCACTCAATGCACGAGGCCGCCTCGCCGGTCCCTCCGTGGGCGACGGGCGAGCGAAGGTCCCGGGCGAGCCCCAGGAGGGAGCGGTCAGGGCTGACAGGCCGCAACAGCCCGAGCGGTTCGCAGATAGGGAAAGCACCAAGCGCCAGGTTACTTCGTTAGGGGAAGGATTGCTTTGTAATGTCACCAAGTAAGAGTTCAAAAAAGGGAAATACCGTCCTCACAGACCGCACTCACTGCTACAGGATTTTGGGGCAGGAGGGGCAAATCACAGACAGTTAAAAAAAAAAAAAAAAAGTTATCCAGGCCTTGGAAGCCACCCTTGGCTGGGATCTGGTGCAGCTTTCTGCTGGGGCTCCTGCAATGACCAACCAACACCGACAGGTCCGGGGGGGATCGGTCCCAACCTTCTGGTGCCTGGCTCCTGCCAGGTCCACGCCTAGTGCCAGGGGCCGTGGGCCTGCGAGCCAGGGGCAAAGCGGCCGCCGCCGCTGGGGACCGGGCGCTGGCGTTCCCATGAGACGCGGCTCTCCACGAGCCCTCAGCATCGCAGCCCGAGCCATGAGCGTCCCTCAATATGACACTTCAGGTGAGAAATGAAAAACCCCATGAATCGGCGCCCGAACCAGAGTTGAGCACTTGTGGAGCAGACCTTCTTTTAAAAAGCAGCTTTCCCGGACCGGTCATCAGGAGATTAATAGTTACCAGAAAGTCCGGCGCCTTGTGGTGCACTTCCTCCAGCTCGGGGCTTGCAGAGCACTTGACGCCACGGGAGCTGCCTCGGCCGCCGCTGCGCGGGCAGACGGGCAACACGGATGACGGAAGAAACCAGCGTTATGGAAACCTGATAAAACTCCAACTCCACCAGGGCCAGCTCTAACGGCACGGTTACTGAGCCAGGGGAGAGGTCGGGGGACTCGTCCAAGCTCAGAGTAACATGGCAGCAGGCCCCCAAGGCAGCTCTCACTGGTTTGGCCCCTCGCTCCCCCTTGCCCCCCCATGCAGCCACCCACCGCAGTTCCCGCTGCACCACCAGCTCGGGGTCTCTCCTTTAACAGACTCGGAGGGCCCTTCCCTCCATCCCAGAGGCACGCACAGGCAGCTCCCCCGCCCCCAACACGGCGAGGCTGCAGATGAACGGGTTGCAGGCACAGGGCACAAAGAGCAAGCTTAGGCACCGGGGCAGTTTTCCACCCAAGAGGAAACCTTTCGGGTCAGAGCGAAGGGAACGATGGCTTTCAAGAATCAGAAGCCCGAACATTTTTCCTGGAAGCCCATCCCACTTCCTCCTGAGGGGCAGGAGCAGGGGGGTCTCACCAGGCAACGCGCGGTCCAGAGGCCTTTCTCAGGAAGCAAAACAGTTCAGCGGGGAAAGACAAAGGGCAGAGGGACGAGCGCTGGCCCCCGGCACAGGATACCCCCATCGGCACAGGATACCCCAACCGGCAGCGCCGGAGCCCCTCGGGCCAGGGTGTAGCCCCAGGCTGTCATCACCCCCAGTACCACAAACGACAGGGCTGGAGTAGGCACCACCGAGGACGACTGGAACAAGATTAAGGTTTTCTGCATGGTGCAAAATAGGGGAATCTCACCCCAGGGAGGCTCGTCCTGCAGACCGGCTCTGCCCCTCGCCCGGCGGCGTCCCCATCGCAGCAACGCCAGGCTGCGCGTGCCGCCCGAATGACCACCACGCCGAGGAGAGAACGGCCTTCTGTATCGAAATGCCTTCCCTTTTTCTCTAAAGGGACGCAAAATGAGATAAGCTAAGGGTTCTTTCTCCAATAAAGGTGAAAAAGAAATAAAATAAGCTCAAGTCCAGAGGAAATAAATACAAAAGGCAACATATTGTATAATAGATGGCTTGTGTTTCCAGCTCATTACAGGATATCAGCCATCAAACACCAGATCCCATCCAAGAGCTGACTTGGATCTGTTTATACTTCTTATGATTACATTGTTCACTTAGTACCATCCTCAAACACCAAAAGAAGTGTTTAAATGAGTAAGATAAGATCTAAATTAAGCCTGGCTGGAAATGAAGACAATAGAGTCTGGGCTGCTAAAAACCAGCCCCGGGAGGAGGCTCCAGTGGGGCTGGCGCTGGTGCGGGGAGGTGGAATCCGGGGACCTGGCGCGGGCCCCGCTCCACTAGCTCGGGGAGGGGCCGGGGGGCGGCAGCCCTGGCCCAGCTCCCACAAACCCGCCAGCAAGTCTTCACCTGCCGAAGGCAACGGCTACGGCACCGGCCCACCGCACGCAGCGGACAGCTCGCTCCTCCACAGCGATATCGTAAACGTCGCCCTGTACAAACTGCCCGAAAACCGCTTCCTCTTGCCCAAGCGCTCGGCCCCATCCAGTATGACGAGCAGCGGGATCATGCCATGTTTTATGCCTAAGCACCGGAGAATTTCAAGCTGTTAAGGTACTGCTGTTTCAATACTCCACTGGAAACCTGGACAGCTAGTTGAGGATCAAGGATGAATGTGAATTGGTTCCAAGTACTTTTTGATCTAAAATACTTGAGTTTTAAGGAACTGGTAGAAGTAACTTGAGAACTTGTGCCCATTGGAGACAGGAGGTCGATTTACAAGGCCTGATGCGTGGTCTCTTGTAACAACCCCTTCAGCACAATTTACGAGGGTCGAGATGTGCTGGGCAGGAGCACGGCGCGGGCTTGGAAAGCTGTCTGGTAACACAGGCGGGGGAGAAGGATGAGGACAGAGAACTTCAACACAACAGGAAAGCAGCAGTTTAATAAATAATCCATCAGAGGGAGAGATTAGCCAGTTCTAAACACAACCTGAACTGAAATAAATACATTTCATCGTTAGCTTAAAAAAAGAGATACATAAACGCACGCAATAGTAAACTTTGAGAGCGCAGAGGTACTGCCGTTCTTCAGTGATCATGGGCTTGCCACACGCCCAGGCTTTTTAAAGATAATCAAAGATGTTAGCAGCCATTCAAGTCCAGAGAACAGAATAAAAAACAGTGAAGTAAAAAGTTACTGTTTTGCAAAATTAATGGCAAAAGAGAAAGCAATGATTTAATGTAGATTTTTTTAATGCGACAGGATTGGTTTAAACTCACTTGAACTGCTGCCATTAATTCTGGAACTGCAGAAGGGCAATTAAGCCAATTTTTGCCTTATGTTCGGGGCATTGCTGTTACCGACCTGAATTGTAAGTCACTGCAGACAAATTCTGGGAATACTGATGTTAAACAGCCAGGCTCAGGCACTACACAGCAGATCAAGGGGATTTTAAGAAAGGGCTCTTTTAAAAAAGTTGCGTTTTCATATAAAGTAACAAAAATTGGCAAAACTAGCTGAATGCTCCGTACAGATTTTCCAGTCTCCACATGGGATGCTGCAGAATTACCAGCCCTTCAGAATGAGACATTCTTCATTCAGGTCCGGCAATTTCAGCTCCGTCACCGCTTGGCCCAAGTCCTCCTCTGTCACTTAAAGGCAGAACGGTGGGTGGGTCACATCCCTACGCTGATGGGGAGGGGAGGTACCTGGGGCTGCGGCCCCCACTCAACCGGGTGAGAGGAACTCCCGAACCGTGGAAAGGAATCCCTGCCTGCTCCTGGCACCAGGAAGAAGCGACACCTCCGGGGACGGGGAGCCGCCCTGGCCCACGCTGAGCCCCCGTTCCCCGGGCAGGTCTACGCACCGCTGGCGCCCAGGCTCAGGGCTACGCCACGTCCCAGGGCCAACCCCCGCGCCAGCACAGCAAGGGGCCGACGTACAAGTCATCTTTACGCTGGTAACGGCGCCCGCAGTGTACACTCCACCGGTGCAGCCGCCCGATGCCGTACCCCACCCTGGCAGCCGAAGAAACCTTTTCTGTGGTGGAGCCTTTCACACAGCCAGGCTGCAGCCCGCCGACACGGCAGTAACCTGCGGCATCGCCTGGCCCCGAGCTCAGGAGCTGGCAAAGTGACCGAAACACTCCAGGTCCGCTACTCACGAGCCAGAGGATGTCGCCATCGCCGGAAACTCGGGTATCGTGTGGTGATGGACAGGGACCGAGGGGGGGAAGCTCACCCGGATAGTTCTGCTGTCTGAAGGGAAGGAGAAGCTGAGATGCCGCAGGCAGCAGCGGCGGTGAGAGGGAACGGGACTAGAAACACTGGTTTCAATAAACTATTCAATAAACGAAAGGACTTTTAAAAATATATCTCTATATACTTTATATCATATAAATTACGCTCGTCTTTTTGTAACGTTCTGCTATATTCTACCCGTGAAGCTCCGAGTGCCTCAGTGTGAACGAGGTAACGATCCGGTGTTTCGTTTCACTTCATTTGTGTGTGAGAGACAAACCTACTGCAGTTCATTTCAATACAGTGTAAATAAATGAATCACCAGATGTACTTGGTAAAGCTCCAGTCTAAAAAAAGGCATTTTTATGAGCAATACAGAGTTGGGATTGCTGTCTGGAAGTTTAAGTGACTGGATTTCCTTCCGGAAAGAAGCTTGCTGTGCACGCGCAGTACAGACCATCCCAGTAACGTTTGGGAATTTAGAGTATCGCCACAATGAGCTCGGGAAAACTGGCGTCACTGCAGGTTGCTGAGACTTTCTGCTAGCTCTGTTCTCCAGTCCCACAATTAGATCCACACCAGCAAACCCTCAGAGTCCAAGGTGGCTGCCCTCTGCACGGACAATCATCTACTCCAACAGTTCTGATTACAGAATCTAGGTACTACGCTAGATTAATGCAAAACAAACCATGAATTATTTCACTTAAATGTCCAACTTCAATAATTAACTGGTCCAGAAAATTGGTAAACAGACATTACATTATTAGTTCAGCCCAGCCTAGGCAGGCAGTGGTTCCAAGCTGTTAATATCTGACAGGCATTTAAGAGACCTACATGAGATCGAAGCTCTCCATCTGTCCAAAGCCCGCATTAACCAGCCCTCCCGCTGACAAGCGCGCAGAAGAGGTCAGACGCTGAATACACCCTGGAGCTCACGTCCCCTCACGCTCCCGGAGCGGGGCGAGCTGTACTGCCAGGGCCGAGCAGGGGACAGACAGTGCTCTCCCCTGCTTGTGCCAGTTCTGGGACAGGGACTGAGCTCTCCAGGGTCGTCCAGTTCGTGTTTTCCGTTAAACCCAGAGGCAAATGGCATTTGCAGTCACTGCTGCACCGGCAGCTGCGATTACCCTTGCAAAGACCCAAGCCATGAGGTGACAGTGCTCCCTCCCTTTTGGCCTTTCTCCCCTAGGTTACCTGTTGCAAACCTACAGAGAAGGGACCCCAGACAAAGAACGGCAGCTGTTGCACATACCCTGCTCTGAGACAGGACTATTTTTGGCCACTGTATCCTCAATTCCCTTAACAACTAATTTCTTAAGTGTTCCCAGTTTGGTCTTTACTCCCCCAGTGATTGCTCAATGCCATTACTTCTGATCTTACTCAAATGAGAACAACTGTTTCCTGCCCTCTGCCATATCTCTATGTATCTATAAACAACCACGCGTTCCCTATACGTTTGTCTTAGCTTCTTTCACAACACCCAAGTTCAAGTATCTGCTGCTCTCTCTAAACAGAGCTGAACCCCGCACCAGAGGCTGCAGTTCCATTTTTCAACATGAAAAACCGCTCAGAAATGCTACATGGAATCCAAACCTGTAAGTTCAAATCAATTGCAATCATCACCACCAGGATCTTTTGGACTGAGAAAAAACAAGCTACAGTCATTATCTGGTTTTAATATCAGATGGCAAGAGCCTGGGGAAAAATCAACATGCTTTATAAAAGTGCTCAAGATAAACAGCTATTTCTTTGACCTTTCTCTCAGCAAACCAGGCTTTATGAAAGTGCTTAGAGGAGCTCGGTTGTTTCTCCAGCCTCTCAGGGAACTGGATTTTCTAAACAGCCTTTACAGTTCCAGAAAAAGAGTTCTGAAAAATCCGTCTACCTACTACCTATGGAGATAGCAACAGACGAATGTTACATCACTAACAGAAAAAGAAAAACCAAACAGAAAGACCAACCTTGTTGACCATCTAAGCATTTGTAATTCATGTAGTTGCCCCTCTCTCATCTGCCCATTCTCCCTTGTGTCAGTTGCAACTTTACTACTTAATTTTTCTTATCTTCATCAGAACATTAAGTCAGTAGACTCTTTTCTTTTTGTCTTAAGTTTCACTCAGGCCAGGATGGGCAAATTCATCACGTCCTCAAGCAGCGAGGATCTGCTCACAGCTGACTACACTATCTGTTCTTCACACGCGCACACACTTCTTACTTGGTGTATTATCACCGCACAGGCTGCACACACTGCGCAGGACAGCCGTCCAGCCTCGCCCCGGGCCGCGGTTAAGCCAACCAAGCTGTGATGGGCTCAGGAGCAAGTACCAATCATATACGGGGACGGGGCACATAACAGATGCCTCGTTTTATTCCGGCTGGCAACTCAGTTAGTTCACATTAGAACAAAGACAATGCTAACTCCTTAATTTTTCACTGGCGAGTTGAGTATTTGGCAGGTCACACCGTGAAGTTCAGTATTCACGTAACAAGGGCAGGTTTGCTTTAAAGAACTATCCCTTCACATGGAGCAGTTCAGTATCTCCCCTTTCCATCAGCACCAGATGATTCCCTTTTTGCACCAGCTGGGTGTATTTGGCCTGAAGGGAAACCCTGTCCCTTCTCATTAGCTGCTAGCGGTACGGTACAGACTGTCACCTCTTCTCTCCCCCCACCCTCTCTCCCCAAACTCCCACTGGCTCAGTCCATCCTTGATCTGGAGTTGAGACGCAAGCCAGGTCCTCCTCTCCCAACCTCATACGCTGCTGTCCTCGAGCAGGGGCTCCTTGCCATCCGATCCTCCGGCCTGCGGGCTGTGGGTGTGGGTCTGGGCTCCGTTACTGTGCTTCTTGTGGCTGCCTGATCTCAGTGCAAGGTTGTGTTCCGGAATGAACAAGGCCACCAGGAGCGACAGCAGGACAGAACAAGCCCCAAACAGGAATGGAGGTCCCGGGATAATGCTGCTCTGTAGGGAGAAACAGAGGAACGATTAATGCTCAGGTGCAAGGGCAGAAGCAGCCCAGCAAACGGAACGATAAAGCTGAACAGGTTACCTCATCTGTAGGGTTGGCCATGTTGGGTTTGGAGGCCTTACCCAAAGTTTCCACTTCAGCCATTTCATTCAACTCCACGTGGAAGAGATAGAAGACAAAGCCATAGAGCGCTGGCCCCAGGCCATTACACAGACCGCGAATTCCAGTGATCATCCCCTGCACCACACCTGGGGACAGAGCGAGGAAAGGAAGGCTTGCCTCCAGCTTTCTGAAGAAACTTGCTTCACGCAAGGATGCTTACATATTTAGAGACAGGATCAAACATTCAGATCTGGATTGACACCCACTCTAGAGATGAAGCAGTTAGCTGGTGATTAGCTTCGCTCAGTACCGGGTTTTACAAAAATCAGCAATGCTGGGCTTGCTACTTTGGAGAAGGAAACGAGCGTGGGCACATCAAGCAACAATTTCCCAACTGAACTGGAATTTAAGGCAGCCAAGTCCGAGGACCCAGGGTCGAACCACGAAGCAGGCAAATGATTAAGCAGCAGTCTTCTCTCTACTCAGAGGCAACACTGAACACCTACGTGCATAATTTAAGAATTCCCTCCCAAAGCATCAACTACGGTCAAAGAGACGAGCGTCAATACTAGCAAGAATAAAATGACACTCCACAGTTGGCACCGATGTTCCTGCCCGCCCCTCCACCACCAATGCTGAGAACTGGAACGTGCGTCAGCTCAAGCGCCTGCTGGGATGAACTCACCCGTCAGACAAATCCCCAAGCGACTCACCCTGTTGGTCAGGGTCCGCGTTCCTAGACACCATGGCACTGATGGCTGGAAAGGTGATGCTAGACATGGCAGCCACAGCTCCTGCTGCCCACATCATCCTTGGAGAGAAAGAGGCAGCAGTTAGGAGGCAAACTGCCAAGGGCCAGCTGCAGACCAGCACCGCGGCAGGGCAGCGTTTCCCTCTGCCAGGGAACAGGGAGCTGCCACGGAGCCACCGCAGGGAGAAACCTGCTGACGCCAGGAGACAAGCATGGGCAAACTCTTACCATGGCTGCGATCCGAAGCCGTACCAGGCAAGCTGCAGGATCTGGAAGCCCAGTCCCAACAGGATGGTGTTTTTATTCCCTATCGAACGCATGAGAATTCCCAACACTACTGTCTGGAAAGAAAAGCAGGTGCTTTCAAAGAAAGTGCAAAGAAAGATGACAGCACTGGAGGACAAGAGGACAGGAATCCAAGGGAACTCATGCTGCTGTGAGAGCACAATCTACGGAGTTATACAGAGCAACATGGGGCCACCCCACAGTTTACCACGGTTTGTTATTCAACAGACAGCTACATTTAGAAGATAAGAGGGACCACACGCAGCTGTGCATGGGTCCGATGATGTCTTGTGTGGCCACAGGGATTCTGACAACTCACCAGCCCCCATTAGCAGAAGTTTTGGACATTCTTGTAATCAGACTGCTACAGCCAGGACAGAAATTGCTTCTCACCTGAGCCAGTATAGAGAGAATTCCAACTACACCAATAAAGGCTGCCACAGTCTCCGAGGAAAAACCAATGACCTGTGAAAACACCAAACAGGGGCTTTTCAGGCAAGAGATTTGTACCATACAAGAAAAGCCACTCCATCAGTCTCACTAATGTTTACTGACATCGCTTATCAGGTACCTAAACATTAATCAACCGCACCTTCCACTACCTCCCTGCTGCCACAGGAATAAAATGGAAGATTCTCCTCTGGTTGAAGAAACAACTTTAAGGTGAGCCCAGTGATTTAAATGCCTGAAAGTGGCAGGGACAGGATGGACAGGCAGACCACCAGCAAGAAGCCAAGCAAGGGTCCTGGCAATGCCTACAGGGTGGTCGCCAGGCTCCCATGTTTTCTAGGAAAGTGGGAACGAGTCACTGTTTCTTATAGCTTCAACTTTACTAAGCTATTGGCCAAGATTAGCTCCCTCAGGACATGCAACTAAGGTAATATTTGTAGGCTGGGATTTCCTGCATTCAGAGCCTTCCCTCGTGGCAAGAGGCTGACCTGTCGCAGGTACAGGAAAAAGCTGGAGTACTGGCCGGCTTCAGGAAGGTAGGAGAGAAAGACGGTGATACAGATGAGCAGCACTGTAGAATCCTGACCCACTTTCCGCAAGGACTGTAGGGAAGGGGGGTGGGGAATGAAAAAAAATTTTTTAAAAACAGGAGTTAAGATAATTAAATATCCTCCAGGTACAGAGACAGCAAAACCAAGTGCTTAAGTCACCATCTTATATCTAAGAAGTGAATGCCTGAATGAAACCAGACCAGCATTTCAGAGGAAGATGCGAACACTGCCACAACATACCAGACCAGGTGTACAATTGCATCAACTTACACCCTAGAATGAGGAATTTTTACCTTTCAGTTTCTCAGATTTATAGTCAAGTGCTTTTGATCAGAATTGTTTTTAACTCAGACAGCTAAAGTAATCTTCTAGCAAGCAAAGGTCAGGCGAAACCGTGCAAAGCCCATCATCATTAGCAACAGTCCTGAGAAGCCAGGAACAGAAAATACTTCTCCTGACACAGTACTATTGCTAAGTAATGGAATTCATATTCCAAAAACTGGCACATTTCCACCAAGAGATGCTCTTGCTTCAGGATACCTGGAGCTGCTTTTAGATGGTTTGTAGCTATATGAAATCGGTTCGAAGCTGCCAGGCAGCTTTAGATATGTGCAGTCTGCCAGGAGTTGAATATTGTACCTTTGACGGGGTTAACCTAAGCCTCGCATCCTTCACCTTTTGTGGAATGCATCTTCCTTTTGGGTGAAATTAGCAGAACTAAAGCAAATACAAGCATGACCAGCATGCAGAAAAACAGCAGCGAGATTACTTACAGCGAATGGGTCTGCTTGTTCCCAAGAGATTGGAGCTCCCCAAGAGACCGGGCGCATCTCTTCTGGCAGAGACTCTGGCACAGCCAGCAGGATGAAACCAATATCCAGCAAAGCAACACCTGAAGCTAGCACAACCACCAACGTGTCACCATAGGCTTGGGAAAGGTATGCACCAATTGCTGGGCTTGTGACCAGACTAGCAGCAAACGTGGCTGACACCTGGAAGCAATAAAACATTAATACAGCCTCTTCTTCCTAGAGCCTATTTTCTCCTCCAGAGTAACCCAAGGATGCTAGTTTTGCCATCTTTGATGGAGATAATCCAGGTGAACAGGGATGCCTGTAGACAGAAAGATGACATGTTCTCTTGCTGCGATCTAGGCTAAGTTCTAGCAAAAGGAAATTAAAGCTATCCTACTAATTCACATACAATACTGTCAGTAACCCTATAGAAAGGGCTCAGGCTACTTGTACACATGCCAGCATCACAGCCTGCCCCGCTTCCCGGTGCAAAGCAGCTCACAGACCAGGCTGGTTTTAAGGCTAAACAACAATACAGCTGGTATTCAGATGACATAGAAATTAGCTCTCTCCTGCGGTGCCAGATCGCAAACAGAAGAACAGGGAGACTGTATTATTAGTGAAGCGCCTATCATCTTTTCACTGATACTGACCTCAGGCCTGTCAATAAATCTCCCACCCTAATTTTATACTTCTCCTACCTGCAAAGCCCCAAATATTTCTTTCAAGAGACAAGTCAATTATTCAGCTCCTTACCAAGCCATACGCCGTGCTGCGTTCATGCTCCTGTGTGATATCAGCAACGTAGGCAAAAATCACGGAAAAGGTGACAGCAAAGACTCCAGACATGGAAATGACAGCAAAATACCACCTGAAACAGGCATTGCCAAAGGCAGAGTTAGAGAGCAACTGCATGGCTGCTGAATTAGAACCTCTCCCTTTTACTTCCTTCAGTCCATCCTGCTTTATTGCACCAGAAAGCCCTCAGACTCATCGAGCTTCAGTCCAGTGACCCATGGAGTTTTATCACTTACTTTCCCCACACAGGAAAGAAACATCAACACACCCTAATAGTGATAACGCACCTGTCGGGAGAATAGGCACCAGGAGAGGAAAGACAGACTCTTTCTTCCTGACACTGAACCCTCCGGTAGAACCAGACAAGTAAATCAGTCTCCAGGCTGAGCATCCTTCTCCACCAGGCGGGCTCTTCCATCTCATCCTCAAACGCAACACCCGCAAATCCCCCACGGTTCAGTCTCGCACTCATTCCTCTCCTCAGAAGCCCTCGGTTATAACAAAGAGTAAACTCACCATGGACTGATCTTCATAAGGGGAATTGGCGCACACGTAAAGAAGACAGTGAGGAGGAGGAAGGATTTCCTGCCCCAGACATCAGAGAGAGCACCAATCAGTGGGGCACTTAGAAAAGAAAGCAGACCCTAAGAAAGACAGACAGGATGACAGAGAGAAATTTCTCAGTCAAATTCTGATTGTTGATAGCAAAAGCTTTTGACAACATCATCTAAAGATAAAAATACAAGGAGACAATCCAGTCCTACTTTCTACAAGCATGCAATATTACCAAAACAGAACAGTTTGTTAAACTGCTCACATCCTTTGGGGGGGGGGACGACGACGGACACGGCAAAACCCCAGAAAACCCAAACCCTTGACCAGCTAGGTGCTGCTAAACACTCCAGTTACTTCCCGTTCTCTGCCACTGCCCAGCCTGCAGTTGTGGCCTTCCCAGGCACGCCTGTGCAGCAGGGAGTTGCCCTGCCAGTACCTAAAAAGGTGCTGGCACAGCTCCATCACATCAACGTCTACTGCAGTTCTAGGGAAAGCTCTCTCTTTTAGATGGAGACAGGACAGACCCGATGAGATGCCAAGGCCATTAAGCACAGATAAAATTGTTCAATGCCTTTCAACATCTTTCAAACTCGAGACAGGCAGGGAAGAGCCCTTAAGCGTGCATGGGAGTGCCCAACTCACATTGAAGCAAAACTCTCTGGGGCCATTTTCTGAGATCCTCTTGCCAGAGCCAGGGCCTAACGATCTGTTTTGCCACACTCCCAAGTCAGAACACACGGCTACTGCTTGTTCGCTATAGTTGCCTCCAGTTCTGCTCTGGGAATGCTGGTCTAGTCCAAACTCGCTGCGCCCACTTACCGTGCCACAGCATACTCCCCACCTTCTGTCAGGGAGAGCCCACTAAGGCCCGCTTAGTTTCAACTTCTATTACTGATAAGTTCAGATGTCATTGATTTTTTATTCTGTTACACTCCAGGACATGGATACGGGGCTGATCTCATGCTGATCAGAGTATTTTCAGCTGAAACACAAAGCTGTTATAGCCCCAAACCCAGGTTGACAAGCAGCACGTTGTTAATACTGCTCAGTAAAATCAACTACACGCGATGTCAATTCTTCATTTTGCATTAGGTCTGCCAGTAGCAAACTACTACCAAACTGAAATACAAACATTTGTCTATCAAATACTGGTTGACACCAGCAAATGACACAGATTATAATGGCTTCTTGCACTGACTGAGATTCAAATGAAAGCCTGGAAGGAACATTCTTTACCTTGACTCCGTGAATCAGGCCATTCATCAAGAATGTATGCTGAGGAAAAGTCTGGTGTAACACCTAGGAAAAAAAACAAAACACAAAAAAACAGAGCTAGCAACGTCTGCAAAATTTTTATAAGCACCAGACAGCAAGATGCCTGGAAGAGCACAAGACAGGCAAAATGGGAAATACACTACCGACAATGCCGCTGCTGTACCTACATGAGGAGCTCCATCTCCCCTCTCCAACACGGGCAGCCACTTTCTTTAATACTTTCCAGGTCTATAAACTACTCTAGCACACTTGAGCAAGGCTAAGATCATCTGAAACATGCCTTTCTCCATCCCTGCACCATCTGATTTCCCTCTGTTTTTACTTTATGTCAATATAACTTTAATATATAACACATAACTTTTCTGTTGTTCTCTCCCCCTTTTGTGCTGTCTATATGTTTGATTTGCATTTTATACAACTAAGCTAATACTATATTTCTAAATGTCTTTGCAAAAACAAAGACTCCTTTTGCATAGTTACCTAAATATCAGAGATCGAATCAAAAATACGTCATGGCACATTAGACTTCAACGTGAGCTGGCATACCACCACCAGAAAATAAATTTAAAACCTGAGAATTCTTCCTGAAGTTGCCAAATCAGAAGTTTATAGCTCCTTAACTAAAGGCAAATACCCAAGACGAGATTTTAAGTTTCTTTAATAAAGCTATCCCTCTGCACTTGTAAAGTTGCCTTCGCTGTCTGCGTTAAATCATAACTCAGTCAAGTCCTGAATGAGTTACTGGTGGGCTCTCCTAGAACGAGCATGACTTGGTGTAGCAAGTAATTGCCAGGAAATCGTCTCTGTGCTTTGACACCCCAGACAACGATGGTGGTAGTTCAACGAAAATCTCTTTTATCCCTAACTAAGTCAGTGTAGGGTAAAAGGTGCAGTCTTTGGATAAAAAGTCAAAGCTTTGCTCAACTTTCTTTCATTAAGCTCCCAGGTGCACTTTTTTTTTTTAATACCTGAGGGGGGGGAAAGCAACAAATTACAGTAAACTACCAGTAAATTCTAGTAATTTCAGGTCAGGTCTTTCACCCCTGCTTTCTTGAAATCCTCCAAAAGCTTTCAAAAATCTAACTCGTGCTTTGCTCCAAGTTAAGCTACAATAATTAAGAAAATAATTGCCCGACTCCATAAAAAATTACTATAGCTCCAGCTTTTTCAGGTACAAACCATTACACCTCGGTTTACACTTCCTGTACTCCAAAGGCCTATGTTAAGGTCTTTACCCTCGCCAACCCCAGGTGAACTCCAGTCTACAAGAGCCAGTATTATTCTCAGGGAGACTTACCGTTAGCATCGGTGTGGTCAGCAGCCCCCAGGCAAAGAACTCCAGGAAAATAACCACCACGGCGTGGTACACGCTGGGCTCTCCAATCCCCTGTCGCTGCAAAACAGAGCTTTGTAAGTAAAAAACCACACGTATCCGGATCTGTGATAGATTTGAGATGTGCGGTTTGGACGCTGAAACATCAGCTCTGACCTAAGCCACTCCCGAGGCGATTCAGAGCTGTCTAGCGCAGTTGAGCTCATGCTGCAGCATCTCTCCGTCCAGGGTCTACCAACACGTGCCTCTCCTACAAAGCTGACTGTTTTCAGGTTTTTTTATCCAAGAACTAATATCTTTGATACCATTATGCTTTCTCTAACCACAACCAAACTTGTCATCCTTTCAATCCTTGCCTTATGGACTTGGAAATGGAACACCTCGATTCTCTGCATATTTTGACAGCAGTATGTGCAACACCCCAGAGAAGGCTCTGGGAGTTTGGGAAAGCAATTCTCCTCAGTACCAACTCCATCTACCCAGCGTGGTGGGAAAGGCACGGTCCTTAGATCAGCTGTTAAAAAACCCCAGGCCTCAAGGCCTTGCTGATCTTTTCTTTCGTGAAGGCTTCTCATGGCGCTTCCAGGGCAGCATTTGTTCTCCCACTTTTCCAAGTGCCAAATCTCAGCTGCTAGCCCAGGAGGTTTTCTCCTGCCACACAGGACACACCTGCAAAGTCATGAGCTCACAAGGAAAACAAACCACAAAGAACGGGAGGAAAGCACACAAGTTTCAGCTGAAGTACATCAGGGAACCGCACAGGCCAAACATTTAGTAGCCCACTGTGCTGTTCCACAGGAACCCATCACTTGTATTGGCAAACCACATGACCTGAACTCACCAAGAAGTGTAGTCTAGCCCTGATATATTATTAATAAAACCACCTGAAATGTCTGCAATCCCAGCAATTTCGACAGCTTCCAGCAGCTTGAACAGTATCCAGAAGTTAAAAAAACTTCCATCAGCTGCACAAATCTCACATCCAGAAGGATACTGGATTTGGTATGGGAAACCTCAAATCCACAGGCATTTCTCTAGGCTAAGAGAATGGACTTCTGTATTAATTTCCTCACAGCTGGCTACCATTTCTACAGTGTGCTCTTGAGATAGAAATAAATTAATGGACCAGACCAAAGATGTATCTGTATCCTGCCTCCAGCATTCACTCCTGACAGATTCTCAGGGACAGAAGTTCAAGAAACTTGGCATGTGAAAAGCAATCTTTTACCCAGTCACATCCTCCCAGGTTTTGACAGAATAATACTGCATTTCAGATAACTAATACAGCTGCAAATTGTTTGAAATAGGAGAGAAGGAAGCAAGAGACATTCTGCTGAAACATCGTTAATGTTCACAGACTCTAGTAAAACTGTCTCCTGCAGACAGGCGAAGTCTGCTTAAAAAACAAATCAACAGCACCCTACCTGAGGGGGACACGGTCATTAAAAGAAGTCAGCTGTATTGCACACAAATGAGAACGTTTTGCAGCAGAGGGAGAAGCCCCAAGGCGGCACAAAGCCGGTAATTAAGAATACAGCTATCATTACCCACCTTGCTCCACAGAGCAGCCCTCTCCTCTTCCTTTCATCATCCCTCTTTACCCCCTTGAGCAGTTAAACATTTCTACCACATGACTGCAACAAAATTAACAGCCAATCTCTCTTTACGGAGTAGGTCCAGATCTAACCTGTTCATAGCTTAATGTCACTCCTTCCGCTTATCAACCACCTTACTGCATTAGAGTCCTTAAACAATTTAGGATGGCCAATCTCCTTCGGAGTACGCGGTCACCCCACCGAACCACTCCTCCAGAGGATGCACAGCTGATACCGCAAAACAAAAAGATGCTACAGAAAAAAAGTAAAAACATGCAAGAAGATACTAGGAGCCAGTAGCAAAGGCCAGCGCCCCGTGAGCAGCACGACTTTCTCTCAAGAGAGCAAGCCCGGAGGGAAAGAACTTGCAACCATCTTCAGCTCAGGTGCGTCCACTTCAAAGCTGCCTTCGCACAGGCCTGACGCTGTCACCCGCGCTGTCTGGGCCTCGACAGCGGTTCAGAGCTCCTCTCAAAAGAGGTAAACGTTTTACACAGATCTGAAGGCAGCCTGCCACCCTCAAAGCGGTATGAAACGTCAGCCTCGGCACCTCACGACTGGCAGACACCTGCACCCGGCGAAACAGGGAAACGGATCAGGGAGCCGGGTCTGGCGGACGACAGCCCCGGAACACGGGCAGGGCCCCGCTCTTTCGGGGAGCCCCGAGGCAGCGGGGCCGGCAGCAGCACCGGAGCTGCCGGCGCG
>JAVKLA010000090.1:42682956-42699939 GCA_034782735.1 Sagittarius serpentarius
CGCAGCATCGGGACCTGCAGTGATGCTCCGTGGATCCTCCTGCCGTTTTGCCCCCGGTGCCCCCAGAGCCACCTGGGCCGTATCCTGCCCCAGCCCTGTCCCCGCCAGGTGCCGGTGAGCTGTGTGACATGTGGCACTGTCTCCCCCCACCCCTCCAGCCACCAGACTCAGCCACTTAACGCACTCGGCGAGCCCTTGAGCTCCGGGCCCCCCCGGGTGCTGCTGGCTTTGTCCAGCGCTTTGACCAGCTCCGGAGCTCGGAGGGGAGAGCGGGCTCCGCTCGGGGCGGGGAACGGCTCCGGCCCGCCGGCCTCGGCCCCCGACCGCGCTCAGGGCGGGAGGGCTCGGGGGGGCGGGGGGGAGGCCCGCGGCTGCTGCCGTCCCGCTCCCGCCCTCATCCCGGCTCAGGGGCTCCCCGCTCCCGGTCCCAGCCCAGCCCCGGCGCTCCCGTGGGCAGGCGGCCGGGTGTGTCCCGGGGCCGGGCCCCCGCACCGGCACCCCCCGCGCATCGGCACCGCCCGAGCATCGGCACCCCGGGGGCCGCTCGGCTCGGTCCCGTTCCCGGTCCCCGTCCCGGTGCCGGTCCGGCCGGGCGCGGCGCGGCGCGGCGCGGCGCGGGGAAATGCGGGGGCGCCGCTCTCGGAGGATTACGGCGGCGGCGCGGGGAAGGAGCGGGGCCGCCGCCGCCGCCGCCGTATAAACGCGCGTCCGCGCCCGCCCCGCCCGGGCTGCGGCGGCGGCGGCGGCTCCGCTCCAGGTGCGGCGGCTCCCGGCAACTTCCCGATCGCGGCGCCGGTCGGTCGGTCGGTCGGTCCATCGGTCCGGGCATCGCGTTGCGTCGCGTCGCGTCGCGGCCGGCAGCGGTTCCCCGTGAGCCGCGGCCGCCCCGTCCCGTCCCACCCCTCGGGGCCGTGTCCCTCGGGGCCGTGTCCCTCGGCGCGGCCGGTTCCCTCCCGTTCCCCGCCCCCGGGCTGGCGGGTCCCGCTGCCCATCGGCGCGGCCGGTTCCCTCCCGTCCTCCCCGGGCTGGCGGGTCCCCGCGTCCCTCGGCGCCGCCGGTTCCCTCTCATCCTTCTCCCCGTCCCCCTGGGCTGGTGGGTCCCGGTGTCTCGGTGCCGCTGGGAGCCCCCCAGGCTGATGGCTCCGGCCTGCCAGTGCCCGGCCCCCGGTGACAGCGTTGCCCCTCGGGTCTCTTCCAGCCCCGCACCCGGCGGCAACATGTGGCTCCTGGAGCGGCTGCGTGGCGTGGCGGAGAACGGCGGGTCCCGGGGTGCGGGGCCGGAGGAGTCCCCCCGGGGGTCCCGCTACAGCAACGTCCTCACCCCTGACAAGATCCCCGACTTCTTCATCCCGCCCAAGCTGAGTGCGGCCCCCGCTGAGGCCGAGGGCTCTGAGCCCCCCGCAGCGCCCACCCTGGGCCCCTCGGCCTCAGAGCAGGACCTGGCCGGGCGCAAGCCCCCACGCAGCCCCCGGCCGTCCAGCCGGTCCCGGTCGCGGGCCGCCAGCCGGCACATCATCCAGGTCGAGAGCGCCGAGGACTGGACGGCCGAGGGGGGCTTCGGCACCAACGTGGACCCGCAGGCGCAGACGGCCATGTCGCTGCCCTACGTGCCCAAGGCGCAGACCTCCTACGGCTTCACCACGCTGGTGGAGAGCCCCCACACGCGGCGCAAAGAGTCGCTCTTCCACAGCGAGCACAGCAGCCTGTGCCCCTCGCCGGCCACCTCGCCCAGCGCCCAGCGCAGAGCCAAGCTCAATGGTGAGAGCGGGCCCCGGGCGCCCGCCGACTTGGGTGCAGCCCTCATGCACCCCGGCCGCTACTTCAGCGGCGGTGAGAGCGACACGTGCTCCTCGGCTGAGTCCTCACCCTTCGGCTCCCCCCTGCTCTCCCGCTCCGTCTCTCTGCTGAAGATCTTCAGCCAGGAGAGCCAATCCAAGGTGATCAAGCTGAAGCACTCGGTGGCCCGCAACAGCTCGCTCTCCACCGATGACAGCTCGGCTGACACCAGCCCCAGCGCCCAGCGCCGTGCCAGGAGTGCCCCGGCCGGGGGGCAGCCGCCCACCGCCCTGCTGCCCCTGGACCTGCCGCCGGGCCGCGACCGGGAGCACAGCCTGAGGCTCAGCCGGGGCGGGAGCCTGCGCCTGGCCGTTGAGTACGACCCCTCCAACGCCCGGCTGCGCGTGCGGCTCGTCTCTGCCGAGGACCTCTACGATGCCCTCGTCGACCTGCGCAGCATCAACTGCTGCGTCTCTCTGTGCCTCAACCCCGGGAAGCTGCAGAAGCAGCGCAGCACCATCGTCAAGAACAGCCGCAACCCCGTCTTCAACGAGGACTTCTTCTTCGATGGGCTGGGCCCCGGCCATGCCAGGAAGATGTCCCTGAAGCTCAAGGTGGTCAACAAGGGCAGCAGCCTTAAGCGGGACACGCTGCTGGGAGAGAAGGAGCTGCCGCTCACCGCCCTCCTGTCCTGCCTGTAGGCGCTTGCTGCCAGCCCCGGAGGGAGCTGCCTGCCTGTGGGGCTGGGGCGAGGCGGGGGGGGGCTGGCCCTGGCCCCCAGCCCTGCTGGAGGAGGGCTTGGGAAGGGCCCTCGGAGGAGGGGCTGGGTGGTGGCGGAGCCTGGGGGTCCCCAAGGGCAGCACCGCTGTGGGGCTCTGCCAGCCCCAGCCCTCCTGCGGTAGGGCAGGCAGGGCCGGCAGCCACAGCCTCTCCCCTCTGCTCGCTCCCTGCTCTCTCCCGGGGCTGCATCTCCTGGAACCCAGCGGGGAGCCACCGGCCCCCATCTCCGCCAGGAAGGACGGATGTCACCTGCTGGGCTCTTCCCTCCCTGGTGCCCGTGGTCTCCGGCTGGCCAGCACGAAGGTTGGAGGTGGGTAGATCTCTGTAGCATACTTACTGCCACCTCTCTCAAAGCACCAGCTCCTGGAGCCAGGTGATAGCATCGATCTCAGCTTTAATTTAAGAGACAAGTTTCTAGCCTTGGAAACTGCAGAGAAAATACTGCAGAGGTGACCCAAGAGTGGGCCAAGGGAGGTGACCCTGGGGGATGAGTCAGGTTTGTAGTTTTTGAGCCTTTCCTGGACTCCTCCCAGCCCTGCCGGACTGCACAGACGTGCAAGTCGGCTTGGTCTGACACCCGCAGCCTCCCGGGACGCCCTCCCTGCCCACCCCCAGCGGTGTCCCCCGCTGCTGACCCCCTGCAGGAAACAGCTCATGGGGCTTCAGGAGCTTTGGGTTTGCTCACATCCAGGAGGCTGCCTGTGCCCGTCCCCTGCCCACGAGAGGGAGGTGCCGGGGGCTGGCACTGCCATGGGGGAGCCTGGCACCCCTCGCCCTGGGCACACGGGTGGTCCAGGGCAGTGTCCCAGCAGACGTGCTTGCTGACGAAAGCCGAGGCGACAGGAGTAGCCCTCCCTGCATGCTGGTGGTCTGGCTGGCACTGGGGACATCCCCTGGTGTTGCTGGGCAGGGGGACAGGCCGAGGCTCCCCTACCCTCTGCCCTCCCTCACCGGCGGGGTCTCGGGGCCTCGTGAGCAGCCGCACCTGCCGGGAGGGAGGGACGTGTCCCATGGGGCCACAAAGCCCCTGTGCCCAGCGGGACCCAGCTCCCCAAAGGGACGGGCCTGGCTCTGCAGTTTCCCTTTGGGGCAGAGTGGGCTGCTCCCACCCCTTCCCATCCCTCCCCGCCATCCCGGTCGACCGGCTGGAGGCACCGGGAGTGGGGGAAATGCCGGCCAGGGCATTTCTGCGGGTGGATAAAACAGACGCCTTGTTGTTGTTTGGTGTGGTGTTACCCATTGCATCGGGCTCTGCATGTTTCTGTGGAAGGGAGCAGAATTCGCAGTGCTCCTGTCCCTGCCTGTTGCAGCACGCGTGGACACACACGCACACATGTGTCCCTCTGTGTTAACCTCTGTTGGTGGCAGCTGATGTTCCTTCCTTGTCCTTTGCAGCAGATGGCAGATTTCAGTGTTGGCTATTTATATCTGAGGCTGATCTTTCCCAGCGTGTTTTACTTCTGTCTGTAAATATGTTTCAGGTACATGAGGCATGGTTCTGATAGCGCGGTGTTTGCATGTCGGGGGGATTTGGCGTGATCGTGGCTGTTTGTCAAGCTTGTGGCTGAAAACAAACCGTGCAGGACATAGGGAGCAGACATGTCCCTCCTTCGTGGGGGGGTTTCCCACCTGAGGCTTCCCACCGCTCTCCCAGGAGCCAACACGGGGGACACTCCTCGCCCCCGAGTGCCCAGGCTCGCCCTGGGGGCGGATGGGGACTCTGGGGAGGCTGGGATGGGGAGACGGGCCACGTCCCTGGCCTGGGGCCAGACATCCTGCCCCTGAGCAGGCCTGGGGCAGGAAGGGGACCCTGCCCAGCTGGCTGCTGCACGACAGCCCTGTGCACCCCTCACCGGCGCCCCGCGGTCCCCGGGGTGCTGAGGTCCCTGGGGTGCTGTGCCTGCAAAGGGCTGGTGGGACCCAGGTGCTGCTGGGGGTGGGGGGGGACCCAGCAGGCTGCGAGGGGAGGGGGAACAGGGGCTGGGCAAAGATTTTTGGTGCTCTGAGAAGTCTGGGGGGGTGACGCATCCCCCACGGCAGAGCTGTGCCCCTTTGGGTTTGGGGAAGGGGGGTGCTGAGAGCAGGGCCCTGGGCTGCTCCGTGGGTTGGGGCTGGGCCTGGGGGGAGACCCAAGGGCCTGGGGGCTTGTGCTGCTCCCTGTCCCCGACCTGTCCCGGGGCTGCCTCGCTGGAGTCGAGTGGCGTGTGGCCGTCCACCGAGCCCTGGGACGTGCTGCTGTGGGCCCTGCTCCCGTGCCGGGCGGGCGGGCAGCGTGGGAACCCGGACTGTGGCCTGGCTGGGTCTTTCCTCCCCTGTAGCTCTTTTCTACTGTTCCTGCTTTGATATTTCTGTGGCTGGATTTAATGATGCATTTTTTGGAGTGAACAAATATATTAATACCTGAATGGAATGTTTGTTTACAGATGACTTCCCCTTTTTAGTGCAATAAAGTAATTTCTAAAACAGACGCAGGTTTCCCCGAGGGGTTCCCTTTGCTTTCCATTGCCGTGGCTGCGGCGTCCCCCCCCCGGGCCCTGTTACCTTCCCCGCCGCAGCGGTGGGGTGGGGGAGCCGAGCTGGGCCCCTGGGGCTGCCCAGCCGCGGGGCAGCGACCGCTCTTCTGCTGGTGCTGCCCATTCCCGGCAGCCTCGCAGGGGCTCAAAGCGCTTCGGAAGCTTCTTCCCTGGTGCTGCCGACCAGCCGTGGGGTGACGTGGGAGCAAATCTCCTGGGGAGAACAGGGGACGTGGGGAAAGGGGCTGTTCCTGCTCGGGGTGGGGGGACCCGCGGCCATCCCGGCTGGGGCATCGCCCGCGTGAGGATGGGGCTGCGGCGAGGGAGAGCCCCTTCCCGCGCTCCCGTGGGAGTCCTTCCTCCTCCTCGCCAGCTCCCCCAGCCTGGCCCCTGCGCTCCTTCTCGGCAGCGCTGGTGATTAAGGATATGATGATGGTTTTGTGCTCCCCGTCAGCAGCGGGCTGCGTGGGCTGGAGCGCTGCCCTCGCCGGGGGGGCCGGCCACCCAGCACCCCCAGCCGCGGGGGCTGCCCTCACAGAGGGGCTCTGAGCTCCAGCAAGCCCTCGGGGGGGGCTCTCTGGGGCACAGCTGAGCTCCGGCCCCATGGCAGCGCAGGGGTGGAAGCCCTCCGTGCCGCTCCCCGAGCTTCGCAGCCCTTTTCCCCTCAAACCCCCGGCACCTCAGGCCAGCTCCTGCACGGCAGGGGCGATCCGCTCTGGCGGCGTTTCGGCGTGAAAACAAACCCGATGGTTTCTGTCCAGCCGTGCCCCCGCCACAGAGCTGCTGGGATGTGTCTCCCAAGTGTTCTGCGGTGCAAGCAACGTGGGTGTCGGGTGAGCCGCTCTTGGGGTGCCCCCTGGACCATTTCCCTCCCCTGCCCTTCCAGGGAGCCCCCCCAATCCGCGTGGCTGTCGGCATTCAGCAGATTACCCTGTTTTTTCCCCACCTTTCATTTCCAAATCTGCTTTTAACCAGATGCCGCTGAAGAAAAGAGGGAGGTTTGTCTGTTACCTAAATGCCATTTTTCTAATTTCCACCATTCTAATAATTTGTCATTTTTGATAGAAATAAAGGCTGGGAGCACTAAACAGATCCGCCCTCTCTCCTCCTGCCCCCACAGGGGCAGAGAAAGCAGCGTGGCGAGAGCTTGGCAGGTGCCAATAACTTAAGCAGTGCCTGTTTTTCAGAGGTGTAAAGCTACAGCAGTTAGCAGTAAAATGAGGCTGATTAAGTTAGTCTGAACTAGAGTGGATGGGGTCAGCCTGAACACACGAAAAATCCCTGGAAAGTGTTCAACATTCAAAGCACTGGAAGCAGACAGAGGGGTGGAGAGGGGTGTCTTGCGGGGGAAGATTTAACTCTGAATTTGTAACTGAGTCACTGTGAGAAGGAATTGCGGCTGCTTCTCTGCACCCTGGGCTGGACCCGGGGCGGGGGGGGGGCTGGGGCTGGGCTGAGCTGAGCCTCTGGATTGGAAGATGCTGGGGGTGAGCAGGGGGATACGTCCCCTCTCCACGACGCGGCCCCTCGGGACGGAGGACGCCCAGATGAAGCGCAGCTGTTGGAGGCTGCCGGGTGAGAGACGGAGGGTGGCTCTGCCCATCGCTGGCGATGCCCGCGCCGAGGGACGTTCGAGCCCCGGGACCTTTCGCCTGCACGGGGGTTTCTCTGGCCGGGGGTCCCCAGGCCACCGCAGCCGCACACGGGTTGCGCTGGGGACGGCACGGCGCATGTTTGGGCAGCAGGATCCATGCGGGGAAACTGAGGCGGGGGGGAGATGGCTGGATGCAGAGGAGCTGGTGGCAGCTGCCGCCTCCTTTACCCTTATCTCCAGAGCAAGATTCACCTGGGTGAGACGCGCACGCAGACCGCGGCTATTTTTAGTCCTGTGTTCCCACAATGCGAGGATTCAACTCTCAGAAAAATTGCCTGGAGCTCATATAGCTGCGTGCGTGATGGCCGGCGAGGGAGGGAGAGGGCAAATGAGGGGCTGGATCTCACACGGGGCGTGCGGCGGGGCCAGGGCTCGCTGGGGAGGGAACCCCGGGGAGGAGACGAGCGGGGCTGTCCCTGCGGGAGGGCACCCTGTCCCTGCCTGGTCCCCCAGCCGGGGAGGGGGGGTCCTGGGGCCGAGTGCTGTCCTCAGCCAATGCTCCGGGGGTCCTTGGCAGTGGCTGGGGCCGGAGCAGCTTTTGGCCGAGCGGGGCTGCCACGACTGCTTCTCCTCTCTGGATTTTGGGGCACTGTTGGGTCTGGGGGAGCCTCGAGTGCCCCCCCTGGCAGCCTCAGCCTGGCCATCTCCCTCCCCGCCCCCGCCCCGGCTGCCGATTTACCGTTTTGGTCAGAAAAAGCATCTTCCCGTTGCCTGGCAACCCTCGGCTGCCCGGTCCAGCGGTGGGCCCGGGGCGGGGGAGGTCCTCCCCGGGGGGGGGGGGGGCCCTGCGGCCCTTGGTGGGCACGATCGCCCGGTGCGCTCCCGGCTGCGCCCAGGGTGCGAAACCGCCCCCCGCCGCGGGCTCCCCGCCGGCGAGCACAACCTGCCGCCTTCGGGCGCGGCGGTTTCCCAAAGGATGAGATTCACCACGCCAGCAAACAGGCAACCGCGTCTAGCCGTCCGACGGCACAGGAAAACCTCCGCGGCGAGAAAAACGTGGCTCCCACCGGGGCGAGACCCCCCCCCGCAGCCATCGCCCCTCCGACAGCTCCGCAAAGCGCAGGCGCACCCCGAGTTGGTGGCAGCTGCCCTTACAAGCCCCCCCACCTCCAGGGGCAGACGTAGGGGCCGATGGTGAAACAGCCCCGTGCCCGTCACCGGCCGTCAGCCGGGCTGGGGGCACGGGGGCTTGCATGGGGGGTCCTGCGCCGGGGCCAGCCGGCTGCCCGCAGCAACTCTGCCACGTGGCTCTGGGCAGCGGGGCCTGGCCGGCGGGACGCGCTGGGTGCGGGACCGGGCGTGCAGAGGTGCAGGGCGGGAGTGAGCGTGCGGGTGTGCGGCAGGGAAGCGGGGAGCGCGCCCCGGGCTGTGCCGGCTGCACGCGAGCATCGGCCTTCCCCGGCACGCGCGCTCCTTTGCTTTATTGCAAGCATTTGTCTTCCATGGCAGCGTGTCTGTTTTAAAGCGGAGAGGAGAGACTCCCACTGTTACTGGGAGGAAAACAGAACTTAATTAAATCCCACAATCCCTTGTAGCCACATCAGGCGAGGGAGGTGGCCGGGGGAGAGCGATTCCGCCTCGCGCGCATCCCGGGCTCCTGCACCCCGGCACCCCGGGCCAGGCACCGGCTGCACCCTGCCAGCCAGCGGTGCGAGCTCCTCCCCGGGGAGACGGAACCCCCCCGGGCTGGGGGACCCAGGGGTCCGCTGGGAGCAGGGACGACCTGCCGCTCCTTGTCAGCCCCGTGGCGCTTGGCGGTTTGCTAAAAGCCAGCACCGTGGAAGACAGCAGCTGCCGGGGTGTCCCCAGGGCAGGCAGCGCTGCCTGTCACTGCCAGCCCCGGGGCGCAGGCGCCGTGAATTTTGCTTTTCCATTTGAGCTTTGCTCTCCTACTTTGAGGCTGGCAATCCAACCAGGACCTGGGGCCAGATCCTGCCTCTGTAGCCAGGGAAAGGCAGCGAGCAGATGGGAAGCGCTGCCTTGGACTCTCCCTCCCCATCTCCTCTGGCAGAGGAGAAATCAATGCAAGGCCCCGGAGCCAGCGCAGGCTTGGCTCAGGCCTGGGGCCGTGGCAGGCGTACGGAGCGTGCAGGACCGTGCCGGGGGAGCACGGGGAGCCGCGCAGCTACGAGGGTGGATGAGGGCGAGGGCAGAGGCGGCTTTGTGGGGTGAGGGATCTCTCCCTGCCTCTCCTCTCTGTCTCCGCTGTCCTGCTCTTCGCTAGCTGCCTGCTGGAGTTTTAAATGCTGCCTTTAAAATGTTTGCAAAATGCCCAAAGCATCAAACAGGCCCAGGTGGGAGGGAAAAAAAAATGGCATAAACAAAGCAGACAGGAGGATTTGTTAAACGCCAGCAGCTGCCGGCAAACACTTTAATATCAGTGCAGACGGGCGCCAATCGATACGGCATTTGGGGCCGCGGGCTGATCTCCACTCTGCGCCCGCGGGCTGGCACCCGCGCTGGGGGGGCTCTGGCTGAGCCCAGGGCGGCTGTGCTGCACGGGGGTCCCGCTGCGGCCGGGGGCACCCGGCCAGACCCTCAGCACCGGGGCGGGGAAGGGCTGGGAGATGCTCCGGGTACCGGCAGGGGCAGAGCTCCACTTCTTTCTCCCCCTGCTTCCCCACCTGGACCCCCAGCCCTGGGCAAGGGGACGAGTCTCCATCTCCCTCCCTCAGCTCTCCCAGGGCGGTGGCAGCCCCGCGGCCCGTCGGTGCCGTGCTATCGCCCCGGCCCGCTCCGGGGCCGTTTGGCTCAGTGGGGCACGACGGGAGCAGGGCACCAGCCAGGCGTGGGACCACGTCTGCCACGGCAGCCGAGCCTGCCCGGCGGCGGCAGCGCCCAGCGATCACGCTGGCCACGGACACGCTGCAGGGAGCTCGCCTGGCATTGCCATGGTAATGGAGATAAGGGCCTGCTGCCCGGCGGAGAGCAGGGAGGGCAGGGAGCTCGGGCAGGCCGAGCTCGCCGGGAGACGCCGCCGGCCACGCTCATCTGCGCCGGGGCAGTGCTGGGAGTCACAGCCCAGGGCCCGTCATGCCGACGTCCCCTGCTCAAGACCCGTGACAGCCCGGACGGCAGCAAGCGCATCCTTGCTGCCGGTGAAGCTCTCAGCACCCCTCCCACCCACAACAAAGCCAGAGGTTGCACTGGGCAATACATAAAAATGTATATTCAAAACCTCAAATCTCACTGCTGCCGGATTATAATTAATTCCTATTTGCAGCCCAGTCCAATTTCCCTCACGCAGCTCCCAATTCAATCCAATTGCCGTATGAGATTTCTGTAATCACTAATCTTATCAAGCACATCGGTGCGAAGTGAGAACACCGCAATTAGCAGGAACAGGAGCAGCAGGTGAGCTGCCGCGCGGCGAGTATTTATGTCACCTGCGCCAGGGGAGGACGTGTGCTTGGGCGAGCGCTTGCTGGGGCTGTCCCTCGCCTACCCCGGGCAGGGTGGGATGCCGAGGTGGGGGCGAGGCTGCGGCGGTGCCGGAGCTGCCGAGCACCAGGAGCTGTTGGGAGCTCTGCAGGCAGCACGGTCATGCCGGCAGCTGGCTAGCTTCTGCCGGGGAGGGGTCTTGCCTCTCGCGGGGGGGGCGCCCGCCCGCCCCCCCCCCCCCCCCCTCAACCCGGGTGCTGCCAGGGGTGCTGAGAAGCCCGAAGAGGACGCTGACGGAGTGTCCTTAAACAGTGCTGCCTGCGCCTCGGCTTGTCACAGCGGCAGGAGCCGGAGATGAAGCATCAGCCTTAGTTCTCGGTTTCCTCGCTCCTCTTGCCGTCGCTCCCGGTGCCACAGCCCAGCTCCGTCCCCGTCCCGCTTGGGTGCCCCTCACTGAGCGGAGGGAGACTCAGGCTTTCGAGGCAGGGGGAAGTTGCCGGTAGCCCGACCGCCAGCAAAGCTTCACCCTCTTGGCTGCTCTTGCTCTGCATGGCTGCAGGGGAGGCAGCTCCTGCTGCCCATCCTGGTCCGGGGAGCACAGGAGAGACCCGCTGGCACGACGTGCCTCCCACCCAGCGTGAGCACCCACGTTACCGGACCCCAGAGGAGCTGCACAGGGGACACCCTGTCCTCCAAACCCTCCCGGCAGGCTCAGGCAAACAGGGTATAAACCTGCAGGAGATCCTGCACCGTGCTGCCTTTCGGGGACTGACGCGCTTTTTTGCGGACAATCTGTTCCCCTCCCACGGCCGCTGGCCGCCCGCCCGCAGCGTCTCCTGGCAGAGGCGTCCGGGAGCAAGTCTGGCCACTGGGCCCATTTGCCGAAAGCCCCTGGGCACCGGGGAGCCAGGCTGCGCTGAGCGGGCAGCTCCCTGCCAGGCCCCGGTGGCAGCGGGGTCACTGCCTGCGCTGGCAAACCCCGGGGCCGGCCAAACCTGCGGAGTGGCAGCTGGGACCAGGGAGCAGCCATTAGCCCTCCTTGGATCCTCCTCCAGATCAGGCGGGTGATCTCCAGCTGGGATGGACGGGGCTCACGGGGCTCCATGCGTTTGGGACCAGCCAAATTATTGGTGGGTTTTGCACAGCTGGGGGTGCCTCAGCCCCGGGCACCACCGGTGCCAAACGTCCCTGGGGCGCAGGGAGGTGGCTCAGGCGGCCCCGAGCGGTGCCTCGCCGGCGCCAGGAGAGCATCGCCACGCGCAGGTCCCTGCGCATGCGGGTGCCCCGCCGGTGGCACACGGTGGGGGGCGTCGGGGTCCCCACCCTCGCCGCAGCTGTAGCGTCCGTAGGGTGGTGTTGCACGGGCACCTACCAAAATCTCTCGCTTCACCACCCCCAGCCGTCTGTCGCTGCTGACACTCACCGACAGGAATAAACTCCAACACCTACCATATGCTTTGCTACTTCTGCTGCCTGCGCTCACTCGTTACTATATATTTCCAAAGCCGGGGCTGCCTCTGCACCGGGCGGCTGGCGGGCCGTGCCCTGGCAGCGGGGAGGTGGGCTGCGGGGCAGCGCTTCGGGGACGCCGGAGTTTCTAGCATCCCCGTGGCCGATGAGCGCAGCAGCTCTCTGCCCTTCGGCGGGGTCAGCCCGGCTCGGTGGGGAAGCCCCACTCCCCAGCGCTTCCCATGCGGCACCGGCTCCGGTGCTTGCCCGGAGCACGGATGGCTGCAGCCGCTGTGCCGGTGGCTCAGGTGCTGGTGGGTCTGGCTAGTCCTGTCCTGCAAAGGAGCTCAGCACGCCGGCGATGTGGCCCCTCCGTGGCAGGATCTGGCCCCTCCGTGCTCTGCCCGGGGCACTGCGTGGCTGGCTCACCGCCTGCTGTCGCGCCTCGCGGGGCACCAACAATGTGCCTGCCCGGGCGGTGCCACGGAGCCTTTGTCCCGTGGCCCCGGCTGGCGTCAGCCCGCGCCAGAGCTGGATGCGGCATCCGGAGCCGCGCTCGCCTGGCCAGGAGCAGGGTGCTGATGGCGCGGGCTCTCCCCCAAGTCCTTCGCTAGGATGGGGATGCGAGCCAGCGTGACAGCTCCAGGTTCTGCTGGTGGGAGCCACGTCCCCAGGACTTGTCCCATGGGTCTGGAGGGTCCCGTGCAGGGACAGTCACTGCCCTGCCCCGGCAGGAGGGAGAGTTAAGCTCAGTGTAAAGGTGCTGAGCAGAGCCAGTCTCTTCCCTCCCCCCAGAGCTGCTCTGTATATTTAATGATCCTCGCGGCTGGGAAAATTCATCTTGCTTCAAGAGTGGATGCATCTCAGCACATCCTCCAGGCACTGGATCTGGTGACGCCGTGAGCGACAGAAAGACCTTTATGGCGGAGCTTGGCTGGGCTCAGCTTGTGCCTGTCCTGCCGCCTCGCACCGTCATCGCACCCCACGCGCCAGAGAAGCACCCTGGGGCCGGCTGGGGCGACGAGGACGTCTGGGCGCATGAACAGAGCCGAGCAATGGCTGCCTGCTTCCCCGTGGCATCCCGCATCCTGCACGTAGTTTTAATTGCACCATGCAGCTTTGATTCCTGGTTTTAATTGCAGCCTAACGAGGCCAGGGCAGCAGGAGAGGAAAACATCAAGCTTAAGGGAAACAAATCGGGAAAGAAAAGAACATTTACGGGTGACTAATAGGTCCGTGGCTCGGCGCCTGCCATAGCGCGGGATGTTGCCAGCACGAGGAGGAGAGGGGATTTCTTCCACGCACTTGGCAAGTCGAGCTGCGCGGTGTGGCGCGGCGCAAGGAGAGCAGATTTTTCCTGGGCCTGGGCCGTTTCCACGTTATTTTTAACCCCCGTTGCACAAAAGCTCCCCCCCCCCCCATAAACAGAGTGGATTTTTGCCTGCTTGCATAGGCAGGGTCAGGGCTAAATCATGTAATGGTTACAGATGGGCCCATTTACACACCGCGCTGGTCTCACCAGAGGAAATTGAGGCTAATTCGGTGCAGAGGAAAGGAGGAGAGGTTCTGGCGCCGGCACCCAGAGCCCTGGGGCAGCCACCACCGTGACCAAGTGCCACCACACCGGGCAAGGACAGGGCAGGTCGGAGCGGGCGCGGCACTGGGGGTCCCCGAACATGAGCCGGATTCCCCGGGGAGGCTGCGGGACCTCCCCCCCAGGACAGTCTGGGCTCTCCAGCCCCAGCCTGTGCCGCAGGGCTCGGCGGTGGGGGACTGAGGCCAGTGGCCCCAGCAGCCTCTGCTCAGGGGCGGACAGGGTCCCTTCGCAGGCTGGGGCTGGGGAAGCTCTGCTCGCCCAGCAAGGGGTGCTGGGGACAACCCTGCCGGCAGGCTGGATGAGGCAGGGGAGTGAGGGTGGGGACACGCCGGCACAGCTCAGCACCATCCCTGACCTCCACCCCACTCAGTGCCATCCTGCTCCTCTCCCTCTGCTGCAGGGGCCACCTCTGCCAAGCGGGTGGCCCCGTGGGCATTTGCGCAGCTCCAGTGCGGCTGCCCGGGCTGTTCTCCCCACGCCAGCGAGAGCTGGGATCTCGTTACCGAGCTCTTTGACTTTGAGCATCTTGGAAACTGGCACTTGCTAATAAGACAAAAAGAATGACGGCAAATAAGCCCAGCCACGGGAACGTGGCCTTCTCATCCAGCATTTTATATTCCCCCACGTTCTCCCCCTTCCCTGCTTTGCCAATGGCTTGAAGCCACTGTAATAAAATTATTAAATAAAAAAAAAAAAAGCTGTAGCCCCCACCTCGATGCGGCAACCATGGAAACTGGATCAAGAGGACACCTGTACATTTCCATTCTGGGCTCCCGCTATCTGAATATACAGAGGAGCGCTAATTAAAAACCCAGCGCGAGTGGCAGGCAGAGGGAAGGAGCTGGCCCTAGGAGAAGGGGTGCATGGCTTGGAGGCGCGCCAGCGCCGGCAGGCACAGGGACGGGCCCCGCCAGGTCTCCGGCGAGCCTCAAACGCCATCCGACGCCTCCAGCTCCCGGATGACGAGCGGGCGCTTGCCGGCTGCCAGCTGCGGCGCTAGCCAGGGAGCCCCGGCCCCCGGCCCCGCTGCAGTTCCCCGGCGCCAAGAGGGGCCCTGGGGACCCTGTCCCAGCCCTGGGGACGATGCCCAACGGGGCAGGGCAGAGCTGGGCCACGGGGTTGGCGGGTCGGGGTCTTTGTCCCGTGCCAGGAGGAGTCACACTCCTGCACTGCGGTGCTGGATCCTGCCGGGGCGCGGGAGCAGCCGGGAGAAGGGGGAGCATCGCCAGTGGTGCCTGCTCCCATCCCCGTCCCGCGGGACAGCCCCGGGCGGGAGCCGGGAGCTGCGTCACCCCTCCCCAGGGGCAGCGCCAGACGCTTTCACGCCTGGTCCCGCCGCGGCCGGGGGCGAGAGGGCAGCGGGCGGCGGCGCGGGGGCGAAGCGAAGTGGGAGATCTCGCACCTCCCACGGGGAGGACAAAGGCTGCGGGGAGGCTGCCAGCCTGCGCCGCCCGCTGCCTCCTTCCGCCGGCACGGGTGCCAGCGCCGCGAGCGGCCCTGCCTGCACCGCCCCGGCAGCTGCCCGGGTCTCTGCCGATACCGGCACCAGCCAGGCAGCTCCTGCATCCCCCCCTCCTCTGCCCTGGCCCTGGCTGGAGGGTGGCTGGGGCAGGCGCAGGCGTCCCCATGCACAGCTCCTGGGCGGGGGCAGTGGGGACGGTGCTCCAGGGCCATGTGGGACGACCAAAAGCAGGGCTGCTCTCCGTCCAGTGCCACACACCTTGGGGCTTGTGCTTGATTTTAGGTTTTTAACCGTTTCACTGGGAGAAAGCTCTCTGATCTGGCACGTGAGCACCCAGGAGGAAAAGGCTGTGTTTAACCTGCAGGTTTATTTTTACCGACAGTGAATGGCAGCGCCTGGAACATTCCCCTGCTTGGATTTAATTTTTGCTGAAGCTTAGTTTTAGTCATTGTTGTCTAAACCTGTCTCCTCCACATTTATCCCACGGAAAAGCTCCTGGAGCTCAGCCCCAGGATTCCAGTGGCCTCAGGGCCGGTGCCTGGTGCCCACTCCTGCCAGCCCGTGGGAAGGTCGGGGCAGCCCCTGGCAGAGACCCCCCCGGCTGCGGGGCGAGCGGTCCCGCACCTGCGCAGGGGCCAGCTGCTGCAGCACTTCCTGGGGCTGGTGGAGGGTGAAAGCTTTTCCTCTCATCAGAGCAAGGCATCAGGCTTTCACCTTCCTGCGGGCGGCGAGTAGAGTGCCGAAACCTTCTGATTGCTGACGGATGGGTCTCGAATCCTTCCCCAAGTGTCCTGCCCAGCCTGAGCCAAAAAGCGGAGCTGGCTCCCCCTGCGTGGCCATCACCCGCAGGGGCTCGCGCGACGGGGATGGCTGGGGCAGGAGCGAGGGCTCTCTGGTCACTCTGCCGGGTAATTTTCTCAGCAGGCTGCTCGTTTTCTCTGCCCGAGCTGTGGAGGACGACGAGGTACGCTCGGCAGGAGATGTTCCTCCTCCTCGGGCCCTCTCCACCCATCAGGCCATCCCGATCTGCCACGGGGAGAAAGGCCCCGCAGGGTGCAGCACTCTCTCGCAGTGCAAGGGGGTCTGTGCGGACCCCCAGCTCTGCAGCTGGGTTCTCGCTCCGCAGACACGCTGCCCCTGCGCTGGCAGCAACCCGGCGCAGAAATGCACCGCACCAGCTGAACCAGCAGCTCCCACCAAACGGGTCGTCTCGCGGGGCTCCGGCGTCAGGGGCTCGACTTGGGCAGGCGAGCGCAGGCATCGCCTGTTGCCTGTCCCTGCCCGCAGCCGGCCCCGCAGCCCCGCAGCCGGCCCCGCAGCCGGCCCTGCAGCCCCGCAGCCGGCTCAACTTTGGGGAGAGGAAAATTCCTTGTTTCCATGGGAACTGGAGGAGGAAAGTTTCTGGGGCTGCAGCTGGGATTGCGCCAGCTGGGCGAGGCAGCGGGACCCCGGAGCCGGCCATCTCCCCTCTCTGTTCCCGGGGGGAGGCTGGTGCCCGGCCGCCAGCCCTGCTGCCCGCGCCCCGAGAGGTGCCCAGCCTGGCGAGGGGTGCGCCGGGGCTCCTCGTCTCCCCCTCCGGTGCTGTGTCAGACGCGATCTGACATTTAGCTCCGCAGCTCGGCGCGTGGAGATGCAGCGATAGCTCTAATCTGCTTTTCTCCTCCTCGCGCTCTCCCCAGAGGCAAAAGGTGCTGCTGGGAGAGCAGGGGGGCTCTGGCAGCCTGGCGAGGAGAGCACTGGCAGCACCGTGCTGGGGGTCTGGAGGGTCCTGAGGGTCCGGAGGTGTCCCGGCAGCACCGTGGCCTCCTCGCCGCACCCTCCTGTTAGGCAGCGGCCGGCTGGCAGGCCCTGGATGCCAGCAGCGGCAGAAATTCAGGGTGGTTTCAGAGCACCCAGGGCTCTCCTTCCTCCTCCTCCCTCCGCTCTCCTGGCTCTGGCTGCGCCCAGGACGCCCGGGGTTGGTGGCAGTGAGGGCAGCAGCTCCCCTGCAAAGGCGCTGGGACACCCCCCGTGCCGTGCCACCGACAGCGCAGGACGGCAGGGCATCGGGGCCCCTGTGCCCTGCGCTTCCCCGGGCGGCTGCAGCTCCTCAGGGACGTCCCGAAGCGGCTGCAAGGGCAGAGGCACGGCAGCACCCCAAGCACAGCCGACAGCCCCCGAGCTCAGCTGGCTGCGGCTGCCTGCCCCGCTGCCTGCCGGCCCCACCACCCCACGCCATGACACCTTCTTTTCCGGCTGTAGCCACGAGGTGTTGGAGCCATCCTGCCCTCTGGATGAGGACACCCTGTTGTTGGGGTTTAACCCCAGGCAGCAACTCAGCCCCACGCAGCCGCTCACTCACTTCCCCCCCACCCAGTGGGATGGGGGAGAG
>JAVKLA010000090.1:42715393-42727921 GCA_034782735.1 Sagittarius serpentarius
GCTGGGCCTGAGAAGCTGAAAAGTCCTTGACTTAGTCTAAACACGACTGAGCAACAACTGAAAACATCAGGGTGTTACCAGCATTCTTCCCATACTAAATCCAAAACACGGCGCGGTACCAGCTGCTAGGAAGACAATTAACTCTACTCTGTCCCAGCTGAGACCAGGACAAGGTGACAGCAGTAAATTTTGGAGTCTTCCTCTGCCCAGTAGCCAGTCTGACGAGGTGGTCTTCGCTCACCTTGCCGAAGAGCCGTCAGCTGTTGGGTGTATGTTCAGGGTCTGTTTCATAGCGGAGGAACCACAAAGATGAGATGACGTGGTCCTCCTGTGGGCGGTCCCACAGAGACCTTGGTGGAACACAAAGCGTGTCCTTGGTGACAGAGACTGTCTCTTCAGGTCAGGCACAAGACTAATACAGGGGTTTGCTCCTTCCCTTCCTCTGTATAAATACAGTTGTGCTGCCTGGCATCTCTTCACCAGCATGAAATTTAGTATAAAAAATAAACGTGTATTAAAAATGACCTTGACTGTATTGCTTTGGGGTGAAAGTTCCTGGCTTCTCCATACCTTTGAGAAGAACAGGTTATGGTGGGTCCTGATAGACTGCGCCTCCTTCATTACGCAGTGTTACCCGAGGCAGTTCAGAGCCCCCAGAAGAGCAGAGCTGCCTTGACTGCCTCTGCATATCTCTGTGTTCACTACAGCTGGTGTTGTACTCGGTGATTGTTCCATTCCTGATGAAGCTTTGTCCTCCTCTCGCTCAGAGCAGTGAAATGCCATTTGAGGAGCTGCTTGCGCTTTATGGCTATGAGGCATCTGATCCCATCTCGGAGCAGGACAGCGAGAGCAATGATATTACTCCAAATCTCCCAGATATGACTCTGGATAAGGTAAGAGCAGCTGTCTGCTTGGGTGTATGCTCTTAGCCTGTGCTGTAGGTTACTGTGCTGTCTTGAAGCTTGAGACGTCTAGTAGCAATTTTCAGGTGGGGTTTGGCTGCCTAGTTCTGGTGTCCCAGTGAGGAACGCCAGGTGCAGAAATGTGAATGGGAAGAGTTTAGAGGAGATGGGAGAAAGGATAACTGTTTTAAAAAGAACGCTGTAAAAACTCGTTATGGAACTTGGGTTACGAGCCTTTGCACGTAGATGTGGATCTGTGGAGAGTCAGGGAAGGTGAAGCTATGGCTCCTCCTGTTCTAGCTAAAGTCTGTAGAAAGCTTTTTTTTTTTTTCTTCTTTTTCCTTCCAGGATCTTTGAGATATTTGCTGTGAGTGGAGCTCTACAGAAAGGGCCACTTGCTCGTCCTCTCTCTGGCTTCCATAGGAAGCCGCTCCTGACGCTTCTAGCAGTGCTTCTAGGGAAAATCGTCTAGGGGTGGTGGGGAGTGTGAGAGAGAGTCTGTCTTTGCACAAGCTATGGGAGGGTGAAGAGATCTGTGGATGTGGCCACCCTTGGCCAGAAATGCTTTTCTCTAGGCCTCACCGCCCCTCATATATTTTTTTTTAATTTAAAAATATTTTTCACTTTCTTGTTGTTGTTAAAAGGAACAAATAGCGAAGGATTTGCTTTCAGGGGAAGAAGAGGAGGAGACACAGTCTTCAGCTGATGATCTGACTCCATCCGTCACATCCCACGATGCATCGGACCTATTCCCAAACCAGCCTGGCTGTATGTGTCGCTAATTTCTAAGTAATTGGTTTTTACTTAGATGTGATGTGCAGGATAGAGCAAGAATGTCTGTCTTTATTTTGTCACTTAGTTTCCCGATACCAGGTTTTCCACTTTCCTTCTGGAGGCTTCAAATAAACCTGAGTGCCAATGGTGTTACCAAGCATTGGTTAGGACATGATAGAACATAGATGAGCAGTGGGATGAGGGGGGAGAATTGTCTTTAGCTGTAAGTCATAACATTGAGAAAGTGAGAATTGTTTTGCTACCTACTGTAATTGCAGTCTGAAAGATCAGTACCTGATCTGACATCTCTAGAAGTGAATAAATTCAGTAGTACTAGTGGTGTGATATATTGTGGCAGTTCCTAAGTATTGGAATACGTGGGAAGCCAAAGCGCGTGAGAGAGACTCAGCACGAAGTGATCTTATTCCTTCTGCTGTCCTGCAAAATGAAGGAGTCTGAGCTCCCCAGGTTGGTCAGCACCACCCATGTGGCAAGCATGCAAATTCTTTTATTTAAAAGGAGAAAATTAAAATACGGGTAAGTTGTCACTGCAGACCATGCTGAAAGTAACTTTAGGACAGAAAATGAAGGGAAGGAGAGGGAATATACAGCAGTAAAACAAACGCCCAACATTTTATAACTACAGATCATTTCCTTTCCCACAAAGCAAACAACTTCCTTGCTGACGAAGACAAAGAGCCCTGTTCATCTCCATGTGCTTCCTCCATGGCTGAGGACTCAGAGGAGGACTCCATCCCATCCAACGAGTGTAAGAAGGTAAATGATCTGAGTGCATTGGGAAGGGGAGCTAATACAAGGTGTCCGAGTCTGAGGAAAGCATGACACCAAAGCGCTGTGATACTTCCCCGAGAAATTTTCTTTCTTTTATTTTCTTCTGCTCAGCACCCTGCATTTTGTGGGAGGCAGTGGCAGATGTGAGTTACGAGAGGTTTTTTTAAATATGATCTTGAATTCTGTGTCTGAAATTATCTTCTGCTTCAGATATGGAAAATGCTGTTGTGCCTTGGTAAATTAAAACTGCAGCCTGTAGCCCTGTAAAGGTGAAATGCTGTGCAACATTCCCAGCAGGATTTACTGAGAGGGAACCATCTTACGAAAGAGAGGAGCAGACTCAATTCATCCTGGTTGTGAAGGTTGCAGGAGAGCTGCTGCGTTTCTTTATCTCCAGCCTTAGTCACTTGCCATATATCTTTAACATTAAAACTATGTAAATGCCTAAGGTCCCCAAAGTATCATCTGGTTGGTAGTAAATCTTCTTAGTTACCCTATAAAATAGTCAGGGTTCCCTAGAAGTAATAGTGACAGTGGGGACTACCGATCTATAAATCAGCCTCATGGTGTTGTAGTCCCTAAATCATGAAGTACGCCTTGGTGCCTACGTGGAACATTTTCCATTTCAATTTACCTGCTTCTCTGTGGTGATATTTCAGGAGATCATGGTTGGACCTCAGTACCAAGCCACTGTTCCTATCCTCCACTTAAACAGGCATGGTGAAAAAGGTAAGGCAACCTGCTTTATGTATCTTGTTTGGATGTAGGGCTGCTGGCCTGGACGTTTGATGGGGCCCTGGTTCACCAGTTCTGCTCTGTATCTCTAGGCTTGGCACCTCTCCGTGTTGACTCCAAAATTTACAGCTACACCAGAGCTAGCTTTAAACTGGCCTGTTTGAATAGGGGTAGTACTACAGCTACAGGAGCCAGGAACCTCACTGAAAACTAGGTTGGTGTGACAGGTTTGGAGGAGGGGGTCTCAGCTGTAGCCAAAGAGAAGGAATACCCCTCTGGAGATACTCATAATTTATTTTCCTCTGATGTCTTCCTTAAGGAGCCAGAGTTATTTTCATTCAGTACTCCCTGGAGCTGATCGGTTTCCAATTTGATAGGACGTCTGCAGAGTAGATGGAGGGTGCCTTGATTTGCAGATTGCATCTAATAACTAGTGCGATACTAGCAGCAGCTTGTTGAGTTTCTGAACAATATAGCTAACAGAAGTCTTTAGAAATTACTTACTTACTTCCCTAGTTCTTTTATCCTAGCAGACTCTGAGCAAATTAGTTAAAGGAGATGAAAGTTACCAGTTTTGCAGGTACTATTTCAGATTTTTAGTTGCCAGGATTAATGAATCAAAGCAACAGTCTTTGAGAACATGGTAACAAAAACCCTGTCAACCAACCCTTCTGAAGAAGTGGAAGCGCGCCAAGCCTGTGCTTAGGGCTCTAAAAGAGGTATAAAGAGTATTAAGCTTATCTGCCTCCAAAATCAGGAGGGGAAATGCAGTACCTTCACAGAGATGGTTGTCATCTCTAGGGCCAGGCTGGAGTACCAAGCAAAGGTTTCCTCCCTCCTTTTGTCTCTCCCATGCACGTACATGCAGACCATTTCTCAAAAGCAGCAGAATTCTCTGTTTCATTAACTTATTTCAGTGCTTTTTCTGTTAGCCTACGAGAATGAAGATCAGCTGCTTTGGGACCCAAACATACTCCCTGAGAGAGAGGTTGAAGAGTTCCTGTACCGTGCAGTGAAGCGGCGATGGGATGAGCTGTCTAGCAGCAGCCTGCCAGAAGGAGAGATGGTGAAGGACAATGAACAGGTACGCGTCGGGGCTTCTTGCAGCCCGCGGATACTCTGATGGTGCTGGCGTAATAGTGCAACGTTTCCTGCAGAGATCCTGAATGAGAGACCCACTTAAAAGAACATGAGACCTAACTCCTGTGATCCTCGGCTCCTGCTTCATGGATAAGTGAGGGTGTGCTTCTCAGAAGGCTATTCACCCTCCTGCTGGGAAGACTGGAAAAGGCTGTAGTGGATCGGACCACAGGCCTGTCTAGCTTAGTACTTTTCTTCCAGCACAGTAATGGATGTTTGTGGAAAGCGTGTAACAGTGGGCGAGCAGAGAATGGGTACTGTTTTGACTGTATTCCCCCAGTATCCCAAACTCTCTGAGCCAGAGCTTGCAGCAGGAACATCCTTTTGAATTTGTCCTCTATAACATTGTCTAATTCTTCTTTGAAGCCAGCAGAAGATCAAACATTTGGCTAAGAAACTTCCGAGCAGATGAGTTTCCTCTAAGCTAGCCAGGTTAGATTGTTACAGTAAGTCTGCAGGAACATGGGGGCACACCTGTAATCTCCAAAGCTGCTGGTAGAACTGCATCTCTTCAGTCCCAGGGTTTGTAATCCAGTGCCTTGAAAACTGGAATAACCTATGCTGATGGTCAAACTGGGGTTAGTGGCAAAGTGGCTCCTGGGAAAAACGAGTTTTACAAGACAAACGTGAGTCATGAGCAGGTTGGTTTGTGGTGTGTTGCTCTGGTACGTGCCGCGAGTGATTTTTCTTCTGTTTGCTAGGCTTTGTATGAACTGGTTAAATGCAACTTCAATGCTGAAGAGGCACTGCGGAGGTTACGGTTCAATGTGAAGGTTATCAGAGGTGAGAACCCCCCGTATTTGGGTTCTACCCCGAACATCAAGTCACATGTAACTCTGGATTCTGTACATCTCCTCCATTTCCTCTTTCTTTCTGCTATAGATGAGCTTTGTGCCTGGAGCGAGGAAGAATGTAGAAATTTTGAACATGGCTTCAGGGTCCATGGGAAAAACTTTCATCTTATCCAAGCAAACAAGGTAAGGACGCTCACCCCTGCATCCCACTAAGAGAAAGGGAAGGAGGCACATGCATTTGCACCCGAGGTATGTTTTGGGTCTCGGCTAATGCAGGAAGTTCAGGACTGCTGAGTTCCGATCCCAGGCTTTGTGTTGACTCATGCTAGCAGGTGATGGGCCGTTCACTGCCCTGCTCTGCCTTATTTTCCAGGTGGGAGAAGTCACAAACAACACTGACCTGCATGAGTGATGTCAGTTAATTACTGATTAGCCCTTTCTGGAGTCTCAAAAGTTCTTTCCAAACTCTCAGCCCTTGCAGTACTTCTGTGAATGAGTGAGTTGAGCATGTGGATGTTTTGTAAAGTCCCCTGGGGTCCTCTGGAATGAAAGATGCTGTTGTAGGGAGAGCTGGGCCCCAGGACATATGCTGCTGTGCTGGGAGTTGGCAGAACCAGAGAGTCCAGTTCTACTCCTGATTAATTGTGGGCATGTTGATGCTGGCCAGTGAAAATGGATGCAGGTTTGCTCTCTTGATGTTAAGTGTGCTACTGGAAGTGCAGGAAAGTCCTGCACGAATGTACCATGTGTGAACCCACACTGGGGTCTGCAAGAAGAGTTGTGCACTGTGGGGAGTTCTTTCTCTGGCCGATTACCACCTTGGAAATCTCAGTATGTGCTTCTGTTCTGCAGCATAGATGTGTCCGTAGCAATATAAATTACTGTAATGCACTTAATTTTCTGTGCTGATTAAATGGGAGAATAGTCCTTGCTCCATGAGATACGGCTTGATGCATGGCGTTCTGAGTATGACATTTCTCCACAGGTCCGCACCCGGTCAGTGGGCGAGTGTGTGGAGTATTACTACATGTGGAAAAAATCAGAGCGCTATGACTACTTCACTCAGCAGACTCGTTTAGGAAGGAAGAAGTACGTCCTCCACCCTGGAGCCACGTGCGTGGAATATTCTCACACTAAAATTAGTAATATTAACCTCCCAGTGAAGATTCCTGCTGCAAAGCACCTCTGCATAAAAGGCCGTGCTTTCTGCTCTAGAAGGTTTCTTGGGTGGGAGCATGGAGGGATGCACTGGATGTTCTCAGAACATAAGCACTGTTAAGTGTGGGGAGGGAAGATAAAGCAATTATTTGCTTGGATGTGGACTTCCTTGTGTCAGAAAATACTGTTTTGTTTCAAACAAATGCATCCACAAAAATTAAGGATAGGGTCAGGGATTCAGGGCTGATCTCGGGGAAATAACTCAGTTCAGTGAGGTTTTGGGGAGGGAGCTTTTTAAGTTCAAAAATACGCTATTTCTGGTGGTTTGGAACCTGAATTAATTTCTTTTGCCTGCTGCCACCCTTTGAGGCTAATTCTTGACCTTGAAATGTGTGCTAATTACAGAAAATACTTTCCAAAAAAGTTGAAACTGAAACGTTTTAAAGGTAAAAATGAAATATTTAAGTTGAATCAATTAAAAATATTAGATGAAGTCTTTTTTCCTGTCTTGCATCAGAACTGAAAAAAAAAAAAAAAAGACCTGAAATCTCAAATCCCCCCAGGGTGGGAAAATATTTTCTCATCACTTGCTCTTTGCTGGCACACTAACATTGTCACAGCCCACTGCAGTCATTCCATGAAGCTGGCTGTTCCCTGGGGAGAGCATTTGGCCATTTATTTCATTTTGGAAGGGACTGAGGCTCATCGCGACCTGGAGGGCAGAGCTCTTTGTTTTGGAAAGCTACAGAGCCCATTCTGGTTTATCGTGGGCTGGTCTCAGCCACGCTGAGTTAACTGGGATCACTCCAGTGCAGAGTCTAAACTGGGCTCTGCAGACCAAGAAGGGATGGACATTTGTTCTAGTGAGGCCTCTACAGTCCTGTTGCTTTATTTGTTGATGGGTTTTAATCCCAGTCACCGTTTTCCCTGCCTGCATCTCTCTGCTTAGCACGTGATGGCAGTGCTCTCTCTCTTTCTCCACAGGGATTTCACCGACAATGACTTGGATGGGGGTGAAGTAGAAAACACCAGTCGTTCTCGGAGCTCCCCACCAATTCCCTCTGCAACTAGCTGCCTGGATTCTCACTTCAGTCAAGATCAGATAGCAATAGAGAGCACAGGTAACTTCCTTTTCTTCTGCCTGCCATGGGGATAACTCATCTCCGTCACTCAGCGGCACAGACCCTCCTTTGCCTTTCTCCTGCTGCCATTATCCAGCTGTTGTTCTCTCCGCACCCTTGCCAGTGTGCGCACTTTGCCTTGTGTCAAATACCAGCCCTGGGCAGATTTTGGTGTGAGCAAAGGAGACTTGTCTGTCTCTGCATTGACCAGTAGTGACTTAAAAAGAGTTGTTCCTGCTTCAGGCTTGGAGGGGTGGCCTAAGTCCTTCCCAAAGCAAAAGGATTTGCACTAACTTTGGGCACCTGAGTTAGGTCATAGAATCATAGAATTGCTTAGATTGGAAAAGACCTATAAGATCACCTCATCCTTCCAATGCACTAACACACAGACACACTAGACACCAGCAACTCCTCCGGAGGCTGGTTTAAGGCACCGGAAGTCAGGCTGTACCTGCAGTCTGCTTTCAGAGAGAGCTGGCTGTGAGAAGACTCATAGGGGGCCCAAAATGGGTTCATTCCCTCACCGTCCTGCGGCAGGTGGGGACCTTGTGTAGGTACCTCCCAGGGGCTGTCGGCATGAGGGGATAGGATTTAGGATTTGGCTTATCTTGGAGTGTCTCTGTGAGATTTCCTTTAATTTCCATAGAAACACTGATGGCCTCCCATCTGCTGTCTGCATCTTGCCTTTCTTCGGTACATGCTGGCAGGGATCTTGGTTGCTGTAATACAGAAGCATTTGTGCCATCAAACATATACTGTTGTGATTAAGTGGGATTGAACTGGTTTCTAGTTTTTTGTATGTTATGGACTCACTCTAGCTTTCTTTCACTTGCTGTCCCCCACCTTTTCTTCCTCCCTGACTGTCCATGTCGCACGTTTCCCTCCTTTGCGGTGTGCAGAGCCTCTGAGCGTGGAGAGCACAGCCTGCAGCCTGGGCAGCATAAGTGAATCGGGGCAGGGCTATGAGTGCAGTACTCCTTCGGAGACAAATTGTTCCTTCGACCCCACGGAGGAGACGTCCTCAGGCGCCATCTCAGCTTCCTGCACGCGACACACTGTCAACCCCTCAGAGGCGGGGCTCTATGCTTTGCCGCCGGCAGGACCAGGACTAGCAGAGAAGCAGGAGACGTTGCAGAGCTCTGGTGAGACGATAACCATGGACTTCACTCTCCCTGCAGACATTAATGAGGGTTTGCCTTTAATTGCTGGCCCTGTGGATTTGGACAGAGACCCAGAGGCAGTGGTGGCCCCTGCGCAAGTGTCCTTATCGGTCACAGATTTTGGCCTCATTGGCATCGGAGATGTAAATAGTTTTCTGACTGCTCATCAGGCTTGCCCAGCACCTGTGGCTCGGTCAGAGCCTTTGTCACAGTGAGAGTCTCCACTCACAAACTTGTCACAGACCCAGCAAGGACTTTGACCTGACTGAGTGAAATCCTGGAACTTCCACTGTTCCGTAGGGACAGTTTGGAGCTGTTGGTCAGAATCCGTCTTTCCATCCTCCTTGATCCAAGGCTACAGTGAAACCAAACACCTTCCTGCTCCAGTGTGTTCTGACACAATCACGCAAAGCTGGTGGCTGTCGTTAGTGAGGGGGAGGTCCGTCATCCCCCTGTTTCGTTGACCATGTGTCACCCCAGGTAATTCCAGGCTGTTCAGAGAGTTCCTGCCTCGGGACAGGGGAGATGTCCCTTGACCCCAGTGGGACAGTCTGAGTGCAGAGATGCTTTGAGAACAGGGACGTATGACCGCCACTTTGGGGGCTGGGACAAAGGATGCAATCTGGAGGTCCAAGAGCTTAGGAAATCTGCAGGGAGCACAGTCCGCCCGGGCTGCAGGGCACTTTGCCTGCAGAGGCGGGCATGGCGATGCCGAAGGAGGATGAGGAGTCTTGGCCCTTCACCCACAAACAGTGTGTTGCAATAGAAGTCATTCTCCCCGTTTCCCTCCCAACAGCTATCCTGCGCTCCTGAGATGTGGGTCGCGACAGGCACACACGCTGCTGTTTTCAAACCTCTCACAGCTGTGCGTGTCTTCCTGCCCGCTCTGCCGCCAGCTGCAGGTGGGATGTGGCCCGGTGCAGCCCTTTGGCAGAAGCGTCAGGTCTTGGAAAGGGACACTGCGTGGTGCAGTAGCACTGTGTGCACTTAAGTCCTTCCCACCTTCCCTTGCAGTGCGGGGTGGTGGAGAACTTGTACTGGGAGTAAAGGGAGTTTCTAGACCCACAAAGTGATGTTGGCTGCAGAGTGGTGCAGTGCTGCCGCTTCTGTTAACTGGTGGTGATTGACTTGATCCTTGCTGACCACTGCAGTACCAGAGGGTAAAATGCAGATGAAAATGTCTGTAACTTCCCAGCTTGTTCAAACAATTTGTCAGCTGTGGGAGGAGGAGGTTGCTTAGCTCCCAGGGCACCAATTCTAGGACACTGGTGCTAGCACGGAGTCCCAGGCAGGAGAGCACACCAGTCCCTGGGCATCCCTGCCCTTTTCTGCGTCACAAAAAAAGCTTTTTCTGAGAGGAAAGTATGTCTTTACTGCCATCAGCAATGTTCAAGGAGGTGACAAGGGTGGCCCCGCATGGCAGCGGGTGGCCGGCTGCTGCGCGGAGCCACAGTGGCATGTTTGTGGGTGTGCTGGAGTCCGGAGCTGCTTTGCTTCCCGGGTGTGTTCCAGGTCTGGGGTTTGCCACTGGCTTAAATCCACATGTTCTCATTCCCCTTTTTTCCACGCAGGGAATGCTGCCTGCTGACTTGCTGGGCAAGGCTCTGATGCAGATGTTCCCTTCCTCCAGCCATTTTCTGCATTTGGGAAGGGGTTTGGGTTGAAGTTTTTTGCTTGTTTTGGTAGAGGCCTCCGGGCTCTGATCCTGCAGGTGGTTCTGCTGCCAGTGGATCTGGAGGATGACTAAAACCATTAGCCCGCATCCTCCTTTTACCCGGCCCTGTGAAGTTGTGCTCAGCCCTGCAGTGGGAGCACGGAGACGGCATCAGGCAGCTTCACGGGATGACAGGATCAGACCTTGTCTCATCTTCCAAGCCCCAGACCCAATTTCCGTGCATTAGCAGGGGTTTGCTTCGGTCCCTGGCCAGCTCTGCTGAGAGGTGCTGAGATCCAGACACACACAGCTGCCTTGACCAGGCATCGCTTTGTCAACCAGACATGGTAACCAGAGGTCTCCCCTCCAGCTGCTCCCAGTTGCTGGAAACAGAAAGCAAATACGAGTGCCCGCTCCATAGTGGAACTGCCCAGGCTGTGATTCCCCTTTTCTGGGGGAGAGAGGAAGCTGCTTGGCTGGAAGGAGAAGAGGAGGCAGGGTGAGAGCACGGGCAGCCCTCCCAGGGAGGGCCAGGCCTTGGCATCTCCTCTCCATCAGCCAAGAACATTCTTAGTTTTCCTGAAACCATTTTTTTCTTTGGTTTGTTTCAAGCCCTAATGAAAGGAGAGGGGAAGCCGGGGGAGGCAGAAACCTCCCTTATTTATGTTCTTCAGTGTTGTTTACAGATTCGCATGGGGTCTTTCAACATGAGTGCGGCGCTTTTTCCACATAACTTTTAAGGGAGAGGGGTGGAAAGGGCTGGGACAGGGAGGGGGAGTCACTTGGGGAGGAGGTTTGGTTTTGGTTTTTTTGTTGGGGTTTTCTTTTTCCTTCTCACAAAGCACATTAACTTTGAGCCGCTCCCAATGCTGGACTCTTTCCCCCTTTCCCCCCCCAAGCCCTACACTGTGAAGTGATACTGCCTTGAAGACCCCTCGCCGTTATTTATTTAATTAAAAACCTAATTTGAAAGTGAGCCAGAAGCCTGTCTTGGTTTTGGAGACTGAGATGCCGCAGTCCTGTGTGTCGTGATGGCAGAGGCAAGACAAGGGGCCCTTGGCCCTTCTGTCCAATCCTCTCCCACCCCGACCGAGTGCTCCCTCGCTCCGTGGGCCGGGGCGGGAGGCCCAGCACAGCGCTTGGGAAGCTGTCGGCAGCAGACGTTCATGGTCCCAGAGACAGAGAGAGGACGTCCGGGGCAGGGTCTGTGGCTGAACACTGAGCTTGGGTCTCTCCTTGCGGCAGGGCCGGGCAACGACCCTGCAGCCCTGTGGGATTATGTCCTCCCATCTCGGGTGCTATGATTGCCTGTCAGAACAGCCGCAGGTCCTGCAGCAGCTGAACTCGACCTGCTCTCGAGCGCAGCTGCTTCTGTGTGGCGAGGAGCATCTTCATCCCGGGATCGGTGAAAAGCTTGTGCCTCCAGCTCGCCCTGCCAGAGCCAGGTCTGTGGTGCAGGCGCTCGCCATGGCCGGAGCGTGCGTGAGCTGCCCCGATGCCTGCGGCTCCTGTGCCAGGGGGTCTGGGGCTGGCTCTTGGGACCCCTGCCTGCCTTGAACCAGGGATGCCATCACAACCTGGGAGGAGGCCTGGCTTCCTTGGCTGAATTTTCCCTCCTGGTGCTCTGTGTGGAGGGGAGGGAGGTGTTCCTTGCTCTTACAGGTGCTCCGAGTCCTCTGAAACCCTGGCAGCCTTCGGAGAGCCCGTGGCGGTGGGAGGGGGGGGTCCATCCATGTCTCACTGGCTTCAGCCAGAAATAACATCCTGGAGGCGAGAGAAACGTTCCTGCTGTAACTGTGTTGTATGTTTCTGCAAGAAGGCTCTTTCCTCACCACAAAGCCCCTCTGTTTTGTCAGAAACTCCTTAAATTCTGTTCTCTGGCTCTCGCCTTCTGTCCTGAGGCCTTGGGGGGGGGCGGGGGGGGGCAGGGATGGGGCTCCCATCTCCCTCACTTGTAGCTGGAAAGTGCCACCTGGAAAACGGGCAGGAAAAGGCCCCTGTTTGGGAGCTCTCCCGACTCTGCATTTCTGCTGGCAGCTCAGCAGGGTTGGGCAAGCACCCGCTCAGCCGAGCACCGGAGCGTGGTGCTGCCACACGCAGCCCCGGCGGGTGGGAGTGGGCAGAGGGTCCCGGTCCCGGCTACCGTCCACGCGGCGGGAGCGGGAAGGGCGGCTCGGCCGTAAGGCAGCGCACCCAGGCTGCTGGGGCCTGGAGCGGGGCCAGGGCTCAGCTGGGCCTGTGCCTCCCGAAAAGAGGGCCCTTCGCTGCTGCTGTGCGGGGTCTCGGCCGTGCAGCCCC